>CAXHLB010000552.1:0-225604 GCA_964017235.1 Sabellastarte sp. h YS-2021 | reverse complement strand
CTATCCCTCGCCAACTACACTCCCTGAACCTGTACTTTGGGCTACATATGTATTTCTGAAGGAACACAATACTAAAATTCATTTCAGGGGCGACTCCTGTGTGATTCAATATGGTTTTCAACCTTGAATCTACCTTAATTGAGAATATATCAGCATTTCCTGATACAGCCATCTGAGGCTGTATTTTCGCCTTCCTGGATCACATATGACACATATGACACCACTGGTATACCAGATGTAATCCTAAAACCTATGCAGTCAGATTTAGTATGTGGCAAGCGATTTTTAGGCCAAATTTCAGACTTATAGACCAATATTTGGTACTGGTTTGGGCTGATTTACATCTATTTTTGGCTATATTTAGAACACTATTTTGGTGAAATATTTTCTGGTTAGACATGTAATGCTCCAAATGTGCCTAAAATATCCTCATTAATTATTAGAATATGCATAAAATTAAATTTGGGCTTCAGATTGGCAATATTAGAATATAATTGACATCTTCCACCTGAGGGGTAACCTGGGGCCCCCCCACACCCCGGAAATTGAAATTTTTAATGTGGCCCTCGAGTATGCCAGCCTAATACAAATTCATTCTCTGATATAAACTGAGTTTCCTGTAAAAATTTCAGCCAGATTGACCAACTTTAAGGGGTGGTTTGGGCTGATCTGGCATTTTACCTATCCCTCGCCAACTACACTCCCTGAACCTGTACTTTGGGCTACATATGTATTTCTGAAGGAACACAATACTAAAATTCATTTCAGGGGCGACTCCTGTGTGATTCAATATGGTTTTCAACCTTGAATCTACCTTAATTGAGAATATATCAGCATTTCCTGATACAGCCATCTGAGGCTGTATTTTCGCCTTCCTGGATCACATATGACACATATGACACCACTGGTATACCAGATGTAATCCTAAAACCTATGCAGTCAGATTTAGTATGTGGCAAGCGATTTTTAGGCCAAATTTCAGACTTATAGACCAATATTTGGTACTGGTTTGGGCTGATTTACATCTATTTTTGGCTATATTTAGAACACTATTTTGGTGAAATATTTTCTGGTTAGACATGTAATGCTCCAAATGTGCCTAAAATATCCTCATTAATTATTAGAATATGCATAAAATTAAATTTGGGCTTCAGATTGGCAATATTAGAATATAATTGACATCTTCCACCTGAGGGGTAACCTGGGGCCCCCCCACACCCCGGAAATTGAAATTTTTAATGTGGCCCTCGAGTATGCCAGCCTAATACAAATTCATTCTCTGATATAAACTGAGTTTCCTGTAAAAATTTCAGCCAGATTGACCAACTTTAAGGGGTGGTTTGGGCTGATCTGGCATTTTACCTATCCCTCGCCAACTACACTCCCTGAACCTGTACTTTGGGCTACATATGTATTTCTGAAGGAACACAATACTAAAATTCATTTCAGGGGCGACTCCTGTGTGATTCAATATGGTTTTCAACCTTGAATCTACCTTAATTGAGAATATATCAGCATTTCCTGATACAGCCATCTGAGGCTGTATTTTCGCCTTCCTGGATCACATATGACACATATGACACCACTGGTATACCAGATGTAATCCTAAAACCTATGCAGTCAGATTTAGTATGTGGCAAGCGATTTTTAGGCCAAATTTCAGACTTATAGACCAATATTTGGTACTGGTTTGGGCTGATTTACATCTATTTTTGGCTATATTTAGAACACTATTTTGGTGAAATATTTTCTGGTTAGACATGTAATGCTCCAAATGTGCCTAAAATATCCTCATTAATTATTAGAATATGCATAAAATTAAATTTGGGCTTCAGATTGGCAATATTAGAATATAATTGACATCTTCCACCTGAGGGGTAACCTGGGGCCCCCCCACACCCCGGAAATTGAAATTTTTAATGTGGCCCTCGAGTATGCCAGCCTAATACAAATTCATTCTCTGATATAAACTGAGTTTCCTGTAAAAATTTCAGCCAGATTGACCAACTTTAAGGGGTGGTTTGGGCTGATCTGGCATTTTACCTATCCCTCGCCAACTACACTCCCTGAACCTGTACTTTGGGCTACATATGTATTTCTGAAGGAACACAATACTAAAATTCATTTCAGGGGCGACTCCTGTGTGATTCAATATGGTTTTCAACCTTGAATCTACCTTAATTGAGAATATATCAGCATTTCCTGATACAGCCATCTGAGGCTGTATTTTCGCCTTCCTGGATCACATATGACACATATGACACCACTGGTATACCAGATGTAATCCTAAAACCTATGCAGTCAGATTTAGTATGTGGCAAGCGATTTTTAGGCCAAATTTCAGACTTATAGACCAATATTTGGTACTGGTTTGGGCTGATTTACATCTATTTTTGGCTATATTTAGAACACTATTTTGGTGAAATATTTTCTGGTTAGACATGTAATGCTCCAAATGTGCCTAAAATATCCTCATTAATTATTAGAATATGCATAAAATTAAATTTGGGCTTCAGATTGGCAATATTAGAATATAATTGACATCTTCCACCTGAGGGGTAACCTGGGGCCCCCCCACACCCCGGAAATTGAAATTTTTAATGTGGCCCTCGAGTATGCCAGCCTAATACAAATTCATTCTCTGATATAAACTGAGTTTCCTGTAAAAATTTCAGCCAGATTGACCAACTTTAAGGGGTGGTTTGGGCTGATCTGGCATTTTACCTATCCCTCGCCAACTACACTCCCTGAACCTGTACTTTGGGCTACATATGTATTTCTGAAGGAACACAATACTAAAATTCATTTCAGGGGCGACTCCTGTGTGATTCAATATGGTTTTCAACCTTGAATCTACCTTAATTGAGAATATATCAGCATTTCCTGATACAGCCATCTGAGGCTGTATTTTCGCCTTCCTGGATCACATATGACACATATGACACCACTGGTATACCAGATGTAATCCTAAAACCTATGCAGTCAGATTTAGTATGTGGCAAGCGATTTTTAGGCCAAATTTCAGACTTATAGACCAATATTTGGTACTGGTTTGGGCTGATTTACATCTATTTTTGGCTATATTTAGAACACTATTTTGGTGAAATATTTTCTGGTTAGACATGTAATGCTCCAAATGTGCCTAAAATATCCTCATTAATTATTAGAATATGCATAAAATTAAATTTGGGCTTCAGATTGGCAATATTAGAATATAATTGACATCTTCCACCTGAGGGGTAACCTGGGGCCCCCCCACACCCCGGAAATTGAAATTTTTAATGTGGCCCTCGAGTATGCCAGCCTAATACAAATTCATTCTCTGATATAAACTGAGTTTCCTGTAAAAATTTCAGCCAGATTGACCAACTTTAAGGGGTGGTTTGGGCTGATCTGGCATTTTACCTATCCCTCGCCAACTACACTCCCTGAACCTGTACTTTGGGCTACATATGTATTTCTGAAGGAACACAATACTAAAATTCATTTCAGGGGCGACTCCTGTGTGATTCAATATGGTTTTCAACCTTGAATCTACCTTAATTGAGAATATATCAGCATTTCCTGATACAGCCATCTGAGGCTGTATTTTCGCCTTCCTGGATCACATATGACACATATGACACCACTGGTATACCAGATGTAATCCTAAAACCTATGCAGTCAGATTTAGTATGTGGCAAGTGATTTTTAGGCCAAATTTCAGACTTATAGACCAATATTTGGTACTGGTTTGGGCTGATTTACATCTATTTTTGGCTATATTTAGAACACTATTTTGGTGAAATATTTTCTGGTTAGACATGTAATGCTCCAAATGTGCCTAAAATATCCTCATTAATTATTAGAATATGCATAAAATTAAATTTGGGCTTCAGATTGGCAATATTAGAATATAATTGACATCTTCCACCTGAGGGGTAACCTGGGGCCCCCCCACACCCCGGAAATTGAAATTTTTAATGTGGCCCTCGAGTATGCCAGCCTAATACAAATTCATTCTCTGATATAAACTGAGTTTCCTGTAAAAATTTCAGCCAGATTGACCAACTTTAAGGGGTGGTTTGGGCTGATCTGGCATTTTACCTATCCCTCGCCAACTACACTCCCTGAACCTGTACTTTGGGCTACATATGTATTTCTGAAGGAACACAATACTAAAATTCATTTCAGGGGCGACTCCTGTGTGATTCAATATGGTTTTCAACCTTGAATCTACCTTAATTGAGAATATATCAGCATTTCCTGATACAGCCATCTGAGGCTGTATTTTCGCCTTCCTGGATCACATATGACACATATGACACCACTGGTATACCAGATGTAATCCTAAAACCTATGCAGTCAGATTTAGTATGTGGCAAGTGATTTTTAGGCCAAATTTCAGACTTATAGACCAATATTTGGTACTGGTTTGGGCTGATTTACATCTATTTTTGGCTATATTTAGAACACTATTTTGGTGAAATATTTTCTGGTTAGACATGTAATGCTCCAAATGTGCCTAAAATATCCTCATTAATTATTAGAATATGCATAAAATTAAATTTGGGCTTCAGATTGGCAATATTAGAATATAATTGACATCTTCCACCTGAGGGGTAACCTGGGGCCCCCCCACACCCCGGAAATTGAAATTTTTAATGTGGCCCTCGAGTATGCCAGCCTAATACAAATTCATTCTCTGATATAAACTGAGTTTCCTGTAAAAATTTCAGCCAGATTGACCAACTTTAAGGGGTGGTTTGGGCTGATCTGGCATTTTACCTATCCCTCGCCAACTACACTCCCTGAACCTGTACTTTGGGCTACATATGTATTTCTGAAGGAACACAATACTAAAATTCATTTCAGGGGCGACTCCTGTGTGATTCAATATGGTTTTCAACCTTGAATCTACCTTAATTGAGAATATATCAGCATTTCCTGATACAGCCATCTGAGGCTGTATTTTCGCCTTCCTGGATCACATATGACACATATGACACCACTGGTATACCAGATGTAATCCTAAAACCTATGCAGTCAGATTTAGTATGTGGCAAGTGATTTTTAGGCCAAATTTCAGACTTATAGACCAATATTTGGTACTGGTTTGGGCTGATTTACATCTATTTTTGGCTATATTTAGAACACTATTTTGGTGAAATATTTTCTGGTTAGACATGTAATGCTCCAAATGTGCCTAAAATATCCTCATTAATTATTAGAATATGCATAAAATTAAATTTGGGCTTCAGATTGGCAATATTAGAATATAATTGACATCTTCCACCTGAGGGGTAACCTGGGGCCCCCCCACACCCCGGAAATTGAAATTTTTAATGTGGCCCTCGAGTATGCCAGCCTAATACAAATTCATTCTCTGATATAAACTGAGTTTCCTGTAAAAATTTCAGCCAGATTGACCAACTTTAAGGGGTGGTTTGGGCTGATCTGGCATTTTACCTATCCCTCGCCAACTACACTCCCTGAACCTGTACTTTGGGCTACATATGTATTTCTGAAGGAACACAATACTAAAATTCATTTCAGGGGCGACTCCTGTGTGATTCAATATGGTTTTCAACCTTGAATCTACCTTAATTGAGAATATATCAGCATTTCCTGATACAGCCATCTGAGGCTGTATTTTCGCCTTCCTGGATCACATATGACACATATGACACCACTGGTATACCAGATGTAATCCTAAAACCTATGCAGTCAGATTTAGTATGTGGCAAGCGATTTTTAGGCCAAATTTCAGACTTATAGACCAATATTTGGTACTGGTTTGGGCTGATTTACATCTATTTTTGGCTATATTTAGAACACTATTTTGGTGAAATATTTTCTGGTTAGACATGTAATGCTCCAAATGTGCCTAAAATATCCTCATTAATTATTAGAATATGCATAAAATTAAATTTGGGCTTCAGATTGGCAATATTAGAATATAATTGACATCTTCCACCTGAGGGGTAACCTGGGGCCCCCCCACACCCCGGAAATTGAAATTTTTAATGTGGCCCTCGAGTATGCCAGCCTAATACAAATTCATTCTCTGATATAAACTGAGTTTCCTGTAAAAATTTCAGCCAGATTGACCAACTTTAAGGGGTGGTTTGGGCTGATCTGGCATTTTACCTATCCCTCGCCAACTACACTCCCTGAACCTGTACTTTGGGCTACATATGTATTTCTGAAGGAACACAATACTAAAATTCATTTCAGGGGCGACTCCTGTGTGATTCAATATGGTTTTCAACCTTGAATCTACCTTAATTGAGAATATATCAGCATTTCCTGATACAGCCATCTGAGGCTGTATTTTCGCCTTCCTGGATCACATATGACACATATGACACCACTGGTATACCAGATGTAATCCTAAAACCTATGCAGTCAGATTTAGTATGTGGCAAGTGATTTTTAGGCCAAATTTCAGACTTATAGACCAATATTTGGTACTGGTTTGGGCTGATTTACATCTATTTTTGGCTATATTTAGAACACTATTTTGGTGAAATATTTTCTGGTTAGACATGTAATGCTCCAAATGTGCCTAAAATATCCTCATTAATTATTAGAATATGCATAAAATTAAATTTGGGCTTCAGATTGGCAATATTAGAATATAATTGACATCTTCCACCTGAGGGGTAACCTGGGGCCCCCCCACACCCCGGAAATTGAAATTTTTAATGTGGCCCTCGAGTATGCCAGCCTAATACAAATTCATTCTCTGATATAAACTGAGTTTCCTGTAAAAATTTCAGCCAGATTGACCAACTTTAAGGGGTGGTTTGGGCTGATCTGGCATTTTACCTATCCCTCGCCAACTACACTCCCTGAACCTGTACTTTGGGCTACATATGTATTTCTGAAGGAACACAATACTAAAATTCATTTCAGGGGCGACTCCTGTGTGATTCAATATGGTTTTCAACCTTGAATCTACCTTAATTGAGAATATATCAGCATTTCCTGATACAGCCATCTGAGGCTGTATTTTCGCCTTCCTGGATCACATATGACACATATGACACCACTGGTATACCAGATGTAATCCTAAAACCTATGCAGTCAGATTTAGTATGTGGCAAGTGATTTTTAGGCCAAATTTCAGACTTATAGACCAATATTTGGTACTGGTTTGGGCTGATTTACATCTATTTTTGGCTATATTTAGAACACTATTTTGGTGAAATATTTTCTGGTTAGACATGTAATGCTCCAAATGTGCCTAAAATATCCTCATTAATTATTAGAATATGCATAAAATTAAATTTGGGCTTCAGATTGGCAATATTAGAATATAATTGACATCTTCCACCTGAGGGGTAACCTGGGGCCCCCCACACCCCGGAAATTGAAATTTTTAATGTGGCCCTCGAGTATGCCAGCCTAATACAAATTCATTCTCTGATATAAACTGAGTTTCCTGTAAAAATTTCAGCCAGATTGACCAACTTTAAGGGGTGGTTTGGGCTGATCTGGCATTTTACCTATCCCTCGCCAACTACACTCCCTGAACCTGTACTTTGGGCTACATATGTATTTCTGAAGGAACACAATACTAAAATTCATTTCAGGGGCGACTCCTGTGTGATTCAATATGGTTTTCAACCTTGAATCTACCTTAATTGAGAATATATCAGCATTTCCTGATACAGCCATCTGAGGCTGTATTTTCGCCTTCCTGGATCACATATGACACATATGACACCACTGGTATACCAGATGTAATCCTAAAACCTATGCAGTCAGATTTAGTATGTGGCAAGTGATTTTTAGGCCAAATTTCAGACTTATAGACCAATATTTGGTACTGGTTTGGGCTGATTTACATCTATTTTTGGCTATATTTAGAACACTATTTTGGTGAAATATTTTCTGGTTAGACATGTAATGCTCCAAATGTGCCTAAAATATCCTCATTAATTATTAGAATATGCATAAAATTAAATTTGGGCTTCAGATTGGCAATATTAGAATATAATTGACATCTTCCACCTGAGGGGTAACCTGGGGCCCCCCCACACCCCGGAAATTGAAATTTTTAATGTGGCCCTCGAGTATGCCAGCCTAATACAAATTCATTCTCTGATATAAACTGAGTTTCCTGTAAAAATTTCAGCCAGATTGACCAACTTTAAGGGGTGGTTTGGGCTGATCTGGCATTTTACCTATCCCTCGCCAACTACACTCCCTGAACCTGTACTTTGGGCTACATATGTATTTCTGAAGGAACACAATACTAAAATTCATTTCAGGGGCGACTCCTGTGTGATTCAATATGGTTTTCAACCTTGAATCTACCTTAATTGAGAATATATCAGCATTTCCTGATACAGCCATCTGAGGCTGTATTTTCGCCTTCCTGGATCACATATGACACATATGACACCACTGGTATACCAGATGTAATCCTAAAACCTATGCAGTCAGATTTAGTATGTGGCAAGCGATTTTTAGGCCAAATTTCAGACTTATAGACCAATATTTGGTACTGGTTTGGGCTGATTTACATCTATTTTTGGCTATATTTAGAACACTATTTTGGTGAAATATTTTCTGGTTAGACATGTAATGCTCCAAATGTGCCTAAAATATCCTCATTAATTATTAGAATATGCATAAAATTAAATTTGGGCTTCAGATTGGCAATATTAGAATATAATTGACATCTTCCACCTGAGGGGTAACCTGGGGCCCCCCCACACCCCGGAAATTGAAATTTTTAATGTGGCCCTCGAGTATGCCAGCCTAATACAAATTCATTCTCTGATATAAACTGAGTTTCCTGTAAAAATTTCAGCCAGATTGACCAACTTTAAGGGGTGGTTTGGGCTGATCTGGCATTTTACCTATCCCTCGCCAACTACACTCCCTGAACCTGTACTTTGGGCTACATATGTATTTCTGAAGGAACACAATACTAAAATTCATTTCAGGGGCGACTCCTGTGTGATTCAATATGGTTTTCAACCTTGAATCTACCTTAATTGAGAATATATCAACATTTCCTGATACAGCCATCTGAGGCTGTATTTTCGCCTTCCTGGATCACATATGACACATATGACACCACTGGTATACCAGATGTAATCCTAAAACCTATGCAGTCAGATTTAGTATGTGGCAAGTGATTTTTAGGCCAAATTTCAGACTTATAGACCAATATTTGGTACTGGTTTGGGCTGATTTACATCTATTTTTGGCTATATTTAGAACACTATTTTGGTGAAATATTTTCTGGTTAGACATGTAATGCTCCAAATGTGCCTAAAATATCCTCATTAATTATTAGAATATGCATAAAATTAAATTTGGGCTTCAGATTGGCAATATTAGAATATAATTGACATCTTCCACCTGAGGGGTAACCTGGGGCCCCCCCACACCCCGGAAATTGAAATTTTTAATGTGGCCCTCGAGTATGCCAGCCTAATACAAATTCATTCTCTGATATAAACTGAGTTTCCTGTAAAAATTTCAGCCAGATTGACCAACTTTAAGGGGTGGTTTGGGCTGATCTGGCATTTTACCTATCCCTCGCCAACTACACTCCCTGAACCTGTACTTTGGGCTACATATGTATTTCTGAAGGAACACAATACTAAAATTCATTTCAGGGGCGACTCCTGTGTGATTCAATATGGTTTTCAACCTTGAATCTACCTTAATTGAGAATATATCAGCATTTCCTGATACAGCCATCTGAGGCTGTATTTTCGCCTTCCTGGATCACATATGACACATATGACACCACTGGTATACCAGATGTAATCCTAAAACCTATGCAGTCAGATTTAGTATGTGGCAAGTGATTTTTAGGCCAAATTTCAGACTTATAGACCAATATTTGGTACTGGTTTGGGCTGATTTACATCTATTTTTGGCTATATTTAGAACACTATTTTGGTGAAATATTTTCTGGTTAGACATGTAATGCTCCAAATGTGCCTAAAATATCCTCATTAATTATTAGAATATGCATAAAATTAAATTTGGGCTTCAGATTGGCAATATTAGAATATAATTGACATCTTCCACCTGAGGGGTAACCTGGGGCCCCCCCACACCCCGGAAATTGAAATTTTTAATGTGGCCCTCGAGTATGCCAGCCTAATACAAATTCATTCTCTGATATAAACTGAGTTTCCTGTAAAAATTTCAGCCAGATTGACCAACTTTAAGGGGTGGTTTGGGCTGATCTGGCATTTTACCTATCCCTCGCCAACTACACTCCCTGAACCTGTACTTTGGGCTACATATGTATTTCTGAAGGAACACAATACTAAAATTCATTTCAGGGGCGACTCCTGTGTGATTCAATATGGTTTTCAACCTTGAATCTACCTTAATTGAGAATATATCAGCATTTCCTGATACAGCCATCTGAGGCTGTATTTTCGCCTTCCTGGATCACATATGACACATATGACACCACTGGTATACCAGATGTAATCCTAAAACCTATGCAGTCAGATTTAGTATGTGGCAAGTGATTTTTAGGCCAAATTTCAGACTTATAGACCAATATTTGGTACTGGTTTGGGCTGATTTACATCTATTTTTGGCTATATTTAGAACACTATTTTGGTGAAATATTTTCTGGTTAGACATGTAATGCTCCAAATGTGCCTAAAATATCCTCATTAATTATTAGAATATGCATAAAATTAAATTTGGGCTTCAGATTGGCAATATTAGAATATAATTGACATCTTCCACCTGAGGGGTAACCTGGGGCCCCCCCACACCCCGGAAATTGAAATTTTTAATGTGGCCCTCGAGTATGCCAGCCTAATACAAATTCATTCTCTGATATAAACTGAGTTTCCTGTAAAAATTTCAGCCAGATTGACCAACTTTAAGGGGTGGTTTGGGCTGATCTGGCATTTTACCTATCCCTCGCCAACTACACTCCCTGAACCTGTACTTTGGGCTACATATGTATTTCTGAAGGAACACAATACTAAAATTCATTTCAGGGGCGACTCCTGTGTGATTCAATATGGTTTTCAACCTTGAATCTACCTTAATTGAGAATATATCAGCATTTCCTGATACAGCCATCTGAGGCTGTATTTTCGCCTTCCTGGATCACATATGACACATATGACACCACTGGTATACCAGATGTAATCCTAAAACCTATGCAGTCAGATTTAGTATGTGGCAAGTGATTTTTAGGCCAAATTTCAGACTTATAGACCAATATTTGGTACTGGTTTGGGCTGATTTACATCTATTTTTGGCTATATTTAGAACACTATTTTGGTGAAATATTTTCTGGTTAGACATGTAATGCTCCAAATGTGCCTAAAATATCCTCATTAATTATTAGAATATGCATAAAATTAAATTTGGGCTTCAGATTGGCAATATTAGAATATAATTGACATCTTCCACCTGAGGGGTAACCTGGGGCCCCCCCACACCCCGGAAATTGAAATTTTTAATGTGGCCCTCGAGTATGCCAGCCTAATACAAATTCATTCTCTGATATAAACTGAGTTTCCTGTAAAAATTTCAGCCAGATTGACCAACTTTAAGGGGTGGTTTGGGCTGATCTGGCATTTTACCTATCCCTCGCCAACTACACTCCCTGAACCTGTACTTTGGGCTACATATGTATTTCTGAAGGAACACAATACTAAAATTCATTTCAGGGGCGACTCCTGTGTGATTCAATATGGTTTTCAACCTTGAATCTACCTTAATTGAGAATATATCAGCATTTCCTGATACAGCCATCTGAGGCTGTATTTTCGCCTTCCTGGATCACATATGACACATATGACACCACTGGTATACCAGATGTAATCCTAAAACCTATGCAGTCAGATTTAGTATGTGGCAAGTGATTTTTAGGCCAAATTTCAGACTTATAGACCAATATTTGGTACTGGTTTGGGCTGATTTACATCTATTTTTGGCTATATTTAGAACACTATTTTGGTGAAATATTTTCTGGTTAGACATGTAATGCTCCAAATGTGCCTAAAATATCCTCATTAATTATTAGAATATGCATAAAATTAAATTTGGGCTTCAGATTGGCAATATTAGAATATAATTGACATCTTCCACCTGAGGGGTAACCTGGGGCCCCCCCACACCCCGGAAATTGAAATTTTTAATGTGGCCCTCGAGTATGCCAGCCTAATACAAATTCATTCTCTGATATAAACTGAGTTTCCTGTAAAAATTTCAGCCAGATTGACCAACTTTAAGGGGTGGTTTGGGCTGATCTGGCATTTTACCTATCCCTCGCCAACTACACTCCCTGAACCTGTACTTTGGGCTACATATGTATTTCTGAAGGAACACAATACTAAAATTCATTTCAGGGGCGACTCCTGTGTGATTCAATATGGTTTTCAACCTTGAATCTACCTTAATTGAGAATATATCAGCATTTCCTGATACAGCCATCTGAGGCTGTATTTTCGCCTTCCTGGATCACATATGACACATATGACACCACTGGTATACCAGATGTAATCCTAAAACCTATGCAGTCAGATTTAGTATGTGGCAAGTGATTTTTAGGCCAAATTTCAGACTTATAGACCAATATTTGGTACTGGTTTGGGCTGATTTACATCTATTTTTGGCTATATTTAGAACACTATTTTGGTGAAATATTTTCTGGTTAGACATGTAATGCTCCAAATGTGCCTAAAATATCCTCATTAATTATTAGAATATGCATAAAATTAAATTTGGGCTTCAGATTGGCAATATTAGAATATAATTGACATCTTCCACCTGAGGGGTAACCTGGGGCCCCCCCACACCCCGGAAATTGAAATTTTTAATGTGGCCCTCGAGTATGCCAGCCTAATACAAATTCATTCTCTGATATAAACTGAGTTTCCTGTAAAAATTTCAGCCAGATTGACCAACTTTAAGGGGTGGTTTGGGCTGATCTGGCATTTTACCTATCCCTCGCCAACTACACTCCCTGAACCTGTACTTTGGGCTACATATGTATTTCTGAAGGAACACAATACTAAAATTCATTTCAGGGGCGACTCCTGTGTGATTCAATATGGTTTTCAACCTTGAATCTACCTTAATTGAGAATATATCAGCATTTCCTGATACAGCCATCTGAGGCTGTATTTTCGCCTTCCTGGATCACATATGACACATATGACACCACTGGTATACCAGATGTAATCCTAAAACCTATGCAGTCAGATTTAGTATGTGGCAAGTGATTTTTAGGCCAAATTTCAGACTTATAGACCAATATTTGGTACTGGTTTGGGCTGATTTACATCTATTTTTGGCTATATTTAGAACACTATTTTGGTGAAATATTTTCTGGTTAGACATGTAATGCTCCAAATGTGCCTAAAATATCCTCATTAATTATTAGAATATGCATAAAATTAAATTTGGGCTTCAGATTGGCAATATTAGAATATAATTGACATCTTCCACCTGAGGGGTAACCTGGGGCCCCCCACACCCCGGAAATTGAAATTTTTAATGTGGCCCTCGAGTATGCCAGCCTAATACAAATTCATTCTCTGATATAAACTGAGTTTCCTGTAAAAATTTCAGCCAGATTGACCAACTTTAAGGGGTGGTTTGGGCTGATCTGGCATTTTACCTATCCCTCGCCAACTACACTCCCTGAACCTGTACTTTGGGCTACATATGTATTTCTGAAGGAACACAATACTAAAATTCATTTCAGGGGCGACTCCTGTGTGATTCAATATGGTTTTCAACCTTGAATCTACCTTAATTGAGAATATATCAGCATTTCCTGATACAGCCATCTGAGGCTGTATTTTCGCCTTCCTGGATCACATATGACACATATGACACCACTGGTATACCAGATGTAATCCTAAAACCTATGCAGTCAGATTTAGTATGTGGCAAGTGATTTTTAGGCCAAATTTCAGACTTATAGACCAATATTTGGTACTGGTTTGGGCTGATTTACATCTATTTTTGGCTATATTTAGAACACTATTTTGGTGAAATATTTTCTGGTTAGACATGTAATGCTCCAAATGTGCCTAAAATATCCTCATTAATTATTAGAATATGCATAAAATTAAATTTGGGCTTCAGATTGGCAATATTAGAATATAATTGACATCTTCCACCTGAGGGGTAACCTGGGGCCCCCCCACACCCCGGAAATTGAAATTTTTAATGTGGCCCTCGAGTATGCCAGCCTAATACAAATTCATTCTCTGATATAAACTGAGTTTCCTGTAAAAATTTCAGCCAGATTGACCAACTTTAAGGGGTGGTTTGGGCTGATCTGGCATTTTACCTATCCCTCGCCAACTACACTCCCTGAACCTGTACTTTGGGCTACATATGTATTTCTGAAGGAACACAATACTAAAATTCATTTCAGGGGCGACTCCTGTGTGATTCAATATGGTTTTCAACCTTGAATCTACCTTAATTGAGAATATATCAGCATTTCCTGATACAGCCATCTGAGGCTGTATTTTCGCCTTCCTGGATCACATATGACACATATGACACCACTGGTATACCAGATGTAATCCTAAAACCTATGCAGTCAGATTTAGTATGTGGCAAGTGATTTTTAGGCCAAATTTCAGACTTATAGACCAATATTTGGTACTGGTTTGGGCTGATTTACATCTATTTTTGGCTATATTTAGAACACTATTTTGGTGAAATATTTTCTGGTTAGACATGTAATGCTCCAAATGTGCCTAAAATATCCTCATTAATTATTAGAATATGCATAAAATTAAATTTGGGCTTCAGATTGGCAATATTAGAATATAATTGACATCTTCCACCTGAGGGGTAACCTGGGGCCCCCCCACACCCCGGAAATTGAAATTTTTAATGTGGCCCTCGAGTATGCCAGCCTAATACAAATTCATTCTCTGATATAAACTGAGTTTCCTGTAAAAATTTCAGCCAGATTGACCAACTTTAAGGGGTGGTTTGGGCTGATCTGGCATTTTACCTATCCCTCGCCAACTACACTCCCTGAACCTGTACTTTGGGCTACATATGTATTTCTGAAGGAACACAATACTAAAATTCATTTCAGGGGCGACTCCTGTGTGATTCAATATGGTTTTCAACCTTGAATCTACCTTAATTGAGAATATATCAGCATTTCCTGATACAGCCATCTGAGGCTGTATTTTCGCCTTCCTGGATCACATATGACACATATGACACCACTGGTATACCAGATGTAATCCTAAAACCTATGCAGTCAGATTTAGTATGTGGCAAGTGATTTTTAGGCCAAATTTCAGACTTATAGACCAATATTTGGTACTGGTTTGGGCTGATTTACATCTATTTTTGGCTATATTTAGAACACTATTTTGGTGAAATATTTTCTGGTTAGACATGTAATGCTCCAAATGTGCCTAAAATATCCTCATTAATTATTAGAATATGCATAAAATTAAATTTGGGCTTCAGATTGGCAATATTAGAATATAATTGACATCTTCCACCTGAGGGGTAACCTGGGGCCCCCCACACCCCGGAAATTGAAATTTTTAATGTGGCCCTCGAGTATGCCAGCCTAATACAAATTCATTCTCTGATATAAACTGAGTTTCCTGTAAAAATTTCAGCCAGATTGACCAACTTTAAGGGGTGGTTTGGGCTGATCTGGCATTTTACCTATCCCTCGCCAACTACACTCCCTGAACCTGTACTTTGGGCTACATATGTATTTCTGAAGGAACACAATACTAAAATTCATTTCAGGGGCGACTCCTGTGTGATTCAATATGGTTTTCAACCTTGAATCTACCTTAATTGAGAATATATCAGCATTTCCTGATACAGCCATCTGAGGCTGTATTTTCGCCTTCCTGGATCACATATGACACATATGACACCACTGGTATACCAGATGTAATCCTAAAACCTATGCAGTCAGATTTAGTATGTGGCAAGTGATTTTTAGGCCAAATTTCAGACTTATAGACCAATATTTGGTACTGGTTTGGGCTGATTTACATCTATTTTTGGCTATATTTAGAACACTATTTTGGTGAAATATTTTCTGGTTAGACATGTAATGCTCCAAATGTGCCTAAAATATCCTCATTAATTATTAGAATATGCATAAAATTAAATTTGGGCTTCAGATTGGCAATATTAGAATATAATTGACATCTTCCACCTGAGGGGTAACCTGGGGCCCCCCCACACCCCGGAAATTGAAATTTTTAATGTGGCCCTCGAGTATGCCAGCCTAATACAAATTCATTCTCTGATATAAACTGAGTTTCCTGTAAAAATTTCAGCCAGATTGACCAACTTTAAGGGGTGGTTTGGGCTGATCTGGCATTTTACCTATCCCTCGCCAACTACACTCCCTGAACCTGTACTTTGGGCTACATATGTATTTCTGAAGGAACACAATACTAAAATTCATTTCAGGGGCGACTCCTGTGTGATTCAATATGGTTTTCAACCTTGAATCTACCTTAATTGAGAATATATCAGCATTTCCTGATACAGCCATCTGAGGCTGTATTTTCGCCTTCCTGGATCACATATGACACATATGACACCACTGGTATACCAGATGTAATCCTAAAACCTATGCAGTCAGATTTAGTATGTGGCAAGTGATTTTTAGGCCAAATTTCAGACTTATAGACCAATATTTGGTACTGGTTTGGGCTGATTTACATCTATTTTTGGCTATATTTAGAACACTATTTTGGTGAAATATTTTCTGGTTAGACATGTAATGCTCCAAATGTGCCTAAAATATCCTCATTAATTATTAGAATATGCATAAAATTAAATTTGGGCTTCAGATTGGCAATATTAGAATATAATTGACATCTTCCACCTGAGGGGTAACCTGGGGCCCCCCCACACCCCGGAAATTGAAATTTTTAATGTGGCCCTCGAGTATGCCAGCCTAATACAAATTCATTCTCTGATATAAACTGAGTTTCCTGTAAAAATTTCAGCCAGATTGACCAACTTTAAGGGGTGGTTTGGGCTGATCTGGCATTTTACCTATCCCTCGCCAACTACACTCCCTGAACCTGTACTTTGGGCTACATATGTATTTCTGAAGGAACACAATACTAAAATTCATTTCAGGGGCGACTCCTGTGTGATTCAATATGGTTTTCAACCTTGAATCTACCTTAATTGAGAATATATCAGCATTTCCTGATACAGCCATCTGAGGCTGTATTTTCGCCTTCCTGGATCACATATGACACATATGACACCACTGGTATACCAGATGTAATCCTAAAACCTATGCAGTCAGATTTAGTATGTGGCAAGTGATTTTTAGGCCAAATTTCAGACTTATAGACCAATATTTGGTACTGGTTTGGGCTGATTTACATCTATTTTTGGCTATATTTAGAACACTATTTTGGTGAAATATTTTCTGGTTAGACATGTAATGCTCCAAATGTGCCTAAAATATCCTCATTAATTATTAGAATATGCATAAAATTAAATTTGGGCTTCAGATTGGCAATATTAGAATATAATTGACATCTTCCACCTGAGGGGTAACCTGGGGCCCCCCCACACCCCGGAAATTGAAATTTTTAATGTGGCCCTCGAGTATGCCAGCCTAATACAAATTCATTCTCTGATATAAACTGAGTTTCCTGTAAAAATTTCAGCCAGATTGACCAACTTTAAGGGGTGGTTTGGGCTGATCTGGCATTTTACCTATCCCTCGCCAACTACACTCCCTGAACCTGTACTTTGGGCTACATATGTATTTCTGAAGGAACACAATACTAAAATTCATTTCAGGGGCGACTCCTGTGTGATTCAATATGGTTTTCAACCTTGAATCTACCTTAATTGAGAATATATCAGCATTTCCTGATACAGCCATCTGAGGCTGTATTTTCGCCTTCCTGGATCACATATGACACATATGACACCACTGGTATACCAGATGTAATCCTAAAACCTATGCAGTCAGATTTAGTATGTGGCAAGTGATTTTTAGGCCAAATTTCAGACTTATAGACCAATATTTGGTACTGGTTTGGGCTGATTTACATCTATTTTTGGCTATATTTAGAACACTATTTTGGTGAAATATTTTCTGGTTAGACATGTAATGCTCCAAATGTGCCTAAAATATCCTCATTAATTATTAGAATATGCATAAAATTAAATTTGGGCTTCAGATTGGCAATATTAGAATATAATTGACATCTTCCACCTGAGGGGTAACCTGGGGCCCCCCCACACCCCGGAAATTGAAATTTTTAATGTGGCCCTCGAGTATGCCAGCCTAATACAAATTCATTCTCTGATATAAACTGAGTTTCCTGTAAAAATTTCAGCCAGATTGACCAACTTTAAGGGGTGGTTTGGGCTGATCTGGCATTTTACCTATCCCTCGCCAACTACACTCCCTGAACCTGTACTTTGGGCTACATATGTATTTCTGAAGGAACACAATACTAAAATTCATTTCAGGGGCGACTCCTGTGTGATTCAATATGGTTTTCAACCTTGAATCTACCTTAATTGAGAATATATCAGCATTTCCTGATACAGCCATCTGAGGCTGTATTTTCGCCTTCCTGGATCACATATGACACATATGACACCACTGGTATACCAGATGTAATCCTAAAACCTATGCAGTCAGATTTAGTATGTGGCAAGCGATTTTTAGGCCAAATTTCAGACTTATAGACCAATATTTGGTACTGGTTTGGGCTGATTTACATCTATTTTTGGCTATATTTAGAACACTATTTTGGTGAAATATTTTCTGGTTAGACATGTAATGCTCCAAATGTGCCTAAAATATCCTCATTAATTATTAGAATATGCATAAAATTAAATTTGGGCTTCAGATTGGCAATATTAGAATATAATTGACATCTTCCACCTGAGGGGTAACCTGGGGCCCCCCCACACCCCGGAAATTGAAATTTTTAATGTGGCCCTCGAGTATGCCAGCCTAATACAAATTCATTCTCTGATATAAACTGAGTTTCCTGTAAAAATTTCAGCCAGATTGACCAACTTTAAGGGGTGGTTTGGGCTGATCTGGCATTTTACCTATCCCTCGCCAACTACACTCCCTGAACCTGTACTTTGGGCTACATATGTATTTCTGAAGGAACACAATACTAAAATTCATTTCAGGGGCGACTCCTGTGTGATTCAATATGGTTTTCAACCTTGAATCTACCTTAATTGAGAATATATCAGCATTTCCTGATACAGCCATCTGAGGCTGTATTTTCGCCTTCCTGGATCACATATGACACATATGACACCACTGGTATACCAGATGTAATCCTAAAACCTATGCAGTCAGATTTAGTATGTGGCAAGCGATTTTTAGGCCAAATTTCAGACTTATAGACCAATATTTGGTACTGGTTTGGGCTGATTTACATCTATTTTTGGCTATATTTAGAACACTATTTTGGTGAAATATTTTCTGGTTAGACATGTAATGCTCCAAATGTGCCTAAAATATCCTCATTAATTATTAGAATATGCATAAAATTAAATTTGGGCTTCAGATTGGCAATATTAGAATATAATTGACATCTTCCACCTGAGGGGTAACCTGGGGCCCCCCCCACACCCCGGAAATTGAAATTTTTAATGTGGCCCTCGAGTATGCCAGCCTAATACAAATTCATTCTCTGATATAAACTGAGTTTCCTGTAAAAATTTCAGCCAGATTGACCAACTTTAAGGGGTGGTTTGGGCTGATCTGGCATTTTACCTATCCCTCGCCAACTACACTCCCTGAACCTGTACTTTGGGCTACATATGTATTTCTGAAGGAACACAATACTAAAATTCATTTCAGGGGCGACTCCTGTGTGATTCAATATGGTTTTCAACCTTGAATCTACCTTAATTGAGAATATATCAGCATTTCCTGATACAGCCATCTGAGGCTGTATTTTCGCCTTCCTGGATCACATATGACACATATGACACCACTGGTATACCAGATGTAATCCTAAAACCTATGCAGTCAGATTTAGTATGTGGCAAGTGATTTTTAGGCCAAATTTCAGACTTATAGACCAATATTTGGTACTGGTTTGGGCTGATTTACATCTATTTTTGGCTATATTTAGAACACTATTTTGGTGAAATATTTTCTGGTTAGACATGTAATGCTCCAAATGTGCCTAAAATATCCTCATTAATTATTAGAATATGCATAAAATTAAATTTGGGCTTCAGATTGGCAATATTAGAATATAATTGACATCTTCCACCTGAGGGGTAACCTGGGGCCCCCCCACACCCCGGAAATTGAAATTTTTAATGTGGCCCTCGAGTATGCCAGCCTAATACAAATTCATTCTCTGATATAAACTGAGTTTCCTGTAAAAATTTCAGCCAGATTGACCAACTTTAAGGGGTGGTTTGGGCTGATCTGGCATTTTACCTATCCCTCGCCAACTACACTCCCTGAACCTGTACTTTGGGCTACATATGTATTTCTGAAGGAACACAATACTAAAATTCATTTCAGGGGCGACTCCTGTGTGATTCAATATGGTTTTCAACCTTGAATCTACCTTAATTGAGAATATATCAGCATTTCCTGATACAGCCATCTGAGGCTGTATTTTCGCCTTCCTGGATCACATATGACACATATGACACCACTGGTATACCAGATGTAATCCTAAAACCTATGCAGTCAGATTTAGTATGTGGCAAGTGATTTTTAGGCCAAATTTCAGACTTATAGACCAATATTTGGTACTGGTTTGGGCTGATTTACATCTATTTTTGGCTATATTTAGAACACTATTTTGGTGAAATATTTTCTGGTTAGACATGTAATGCTCCAAATGTGCCTAAAATATCCTCATTAATTATTAGAATATGCATAAAATTAAATTTGGGCTTCAGATTGGCAATATTAGAATATAATTGACATCTTCCACCTGAGGGGTAACCTGGGGCCCCCCCACACCCCGGAAATTGAAATTTTTAATGTGGCCCTCGAGTATGCCAGCCTAATACAAATTCATTCTCTGATATAAACTGAGTTTCCTGTAAAAATTTCAGCCAGATTGACCAACTTTAAGGGGTGGTTTGGGCTGATCTGGCATTTTACCTATCCCTCGCCAACTACACTCCCTGAACCTGTACTTTGGGCTACATATGTATTTCTGAAGGAACACAATACTAAAATTCATTTCAGGGGCGACTCCTGTGTGATTCAATATGGTTTTCAACCTTGAATCTACCTTAATTGAGAATATATCAGCATTTCCTGATACAGCCATCTGAGGCTGTATTTTCGCCTTCCTGGATCACATATGACACATATGACACCACTGGTATACCAGATGTAATCCTAAAACCTATGCAGTCAGATTTAGTATGTGGCAAGTGATTTTTAGGCCAAATTTCAGACTTATAGACCAATATTTGGTACTGGTTTGGGCTGATTTACATCTATTTTTGGCTATATTTAGAACACTATTTTGGTGAAATATTTTCTGGTTAGACATGTAATGCTCCAAATGTGCCTAAAATATCCTCATTAATTATTAGAATATGCATAAAATTAAATTTGGGCTTCAGATTGGCAATATTAGAATATAATTGACATCTTCCACCTGAGGGGTAACCTGGGGCCCCCCCACACCCCGGAAATTGAAATTTTTAATGTGGCCCTCGAGTATGCCAGCCTAATACAAATTCATTCTCTGATATAAACTGAGTTTCCTGTAAAAATTTCAGCCAGATTGACCAACTTTAAGGGGTGGTTTGGGCTGATCTGGCATTTTACCTATCCCTCGCCAACTACACTCCCTGAACCTGTACTTTGGGCTACATATGTATTTCTGAAGGAACACAATACTAAAATTCATTTCAGGGGCGACTCCTGTGTGATTCAATATGGTTTTCAACCTTGAATCTACCTTAATTGAGAATATATCAGCATTTCCTGATACAGCCATCTGAGGCTGTATTTTCGCCTTCCTGGATCACATATGACACATATGACACCATTGGTATACCAGATGTAATCCTAAAACCTATGCAGTCAGATTTAGTATGTGGCAAGTGATTTTTAGGCCAAATTTCAGACTTATAGACCAATATTTGGTACTGGTTTGGGCTGATTTACATCTATTTTTGGCTATATTTAGAACACTATTTTGGTGAAATATTTTCTGGTTAGACATGTAATGCTCCAAATGTGCCTAAAATATCCTCATTAATTATTAGAATATGCATAAAATTAAATTTGGGCTTCAGATTGGCAATATTAGAATATAATTGACATCTTCCACCTGAGGGGTAACCTGGGGCCCCCCCACACCCCGGAAATTGAAATTTTTAATGTGGCCCTCGAGTATGCCAGCCTAATACAAATTCATTCTCTGATATAAACTGAGTTTCCTGTAAAAATTTCAGCCAGATTGACCAACTTTAAGGGGTGGTTTGGGCTGATCTGGCATTTTACCTATCCCTCGCCAACTACACTCCCTGAACCTGTACTTTGGGCTACATATGTATTTCTGAAGGAACACAATACTAAAATTCATTTCAGGGGCGACTCCTGTGTGATTCAATATGGTTTTCAACCTTGAATCTACCTTAATTGAGAATATATCAGCATTTCCTGATACAGCCATCTGAGGCTGTATTTTCGCCTTCCTGGATCACATATGACACATATGACACCACTGGTATACCAGATGTAATCCTAAAACCTATGCAGTCAGATTTAGTATGTGGCAAGTGATTTTTAGGCCAAATTTCAGACTTATAGACCAATATTTGGTACTGGTTTGGGCTGATTTACATCTATTTTTGGCTATATTTAGAACACTATTTTGGTGAAATATTTTCTGGTTAGACATGTAATGCTCCAAATGTGCCTAAAATATCCTCATTAATTATTAGAATATGCATAAAATTAAATTTGGGCTTCAGATTGGCAATATTAGAATATAATTGACATCTTCCACCTGAGGGGTAACCTGGGGCCCCCCCACACCCCGGAAATTGAAATTTTTAATGTGGCCCTCGAGTATGCCAGCCTAATACAAATTCATTCTCTGATATAAACTGAGTTTCCTGTAAAAATTTCAGCCAGATTGACCAACTTTAAGGGGTGGTTTGGGCTGATCTGGCATTTTACCTATCCCTCGCCAACTACACTCCCTGAACCTGTACTTTGGGCTACATATGTATTTCTGAAGGAACACAATACTAAAATTCATTTCAGGGGCGACTCCTGTGTGATTCAATATGGTTTTCAACCTTGAATCTACCTTAATTGAGAATATATCAGCATTTCCTGATACAGCCATCTGAGGCTGTATTTTCGCCTTCCTGGATCACATATGACACATATGACACCACTGGTATACCAGATGTAATCCTAAAACCTATGCAGTCAGATTTAGTATGTGGCAAGTGATTTTTAGGCCAAATTTCAGACTTATAGACCAATATTTGGTACTGGTTTGGGCTGATTTACATCTATTTTTGGCTATATTTAGAACACTATTTTGGTGAAATATTTTCTGGTTAGACATGTAATGCTCCAAATGTGCCTAAAATATCCTCATTAATTATTAGAATATGCATAAAATTAAATTTGGGCTTCAGATTGGCAATATTAGAATATAATTGACATCTTCCACCTGAGGGGTAACCTGGGGCCCCCCACACCCCGGAAATTGAAATTTTTAATGTGGCCCTCGAGTATGCCAGCCTAATACAAATTCATTCTCTGATATAAACTGAGTTTCCTGTAAAAATTTCAGCCAGATTGACCAACTTTAAGGGGTGGTTTGGGCTGATCTGGCATTTTACCTATCCCTCGCCAACTACACTCCCTGAACCTGTACTTTGGGCTACATATGTATTTCTGAAGGAACACAATACTAAAATTCATTTCAGGGGCGACTCCTGTGTGATTCAATATGGTTTTCAACCTTGAATCTACCTTAATTGAGAATATATCAGCATTTCCTGATACAGCCATCTGAGGCTGTATTTTCGCCTTCCTGGATCACATATGACACATATGACACCACTGGTATACCAGATGTAATCCTAAAACCTATGCAGTCAGATTTAGTATGTGGCAAGTGATTTTTAGGCCAAATTTCAGACTTATAGACCAATATTTGGTACTGGTTTGGGCTGATTTACATCTATTTTTGGCTATATTTAGAACACTATTTTGGTGAAATATTTTCTGGTTAGACATGTAATGCTCCAAATGTGCCTAAAATATCCTCATTAATTATTAGAATATGCATAAAATTAAATTTGGGCTTCAGATTGGCAATATTAGAATATAATTGACATCTTCCACCTGAGGGGTAACCTGGGGCCCCCCCACACCCCGGAAATTGAAATTTTTAATGTGGCCCTCGAGTATGCCAGCCTAATACAAATTCATTCTCTGATATAAACTGAGTTTCCTGTAAAAATTTCAGCCAGATTGACCAACTTTAAGGGGTGGTTTGGGCTGATCTGGCATTTTACCTATCCCTCGCCAACTACACTCCCTGAACCTGTACTTTGGGCTACATATGTATTTCTGAAGGAACACAATACTAAAATTCATTTCAGGGGCGACTCCTGTGTGATTCAATATGGTTTTCAACCTTGAATCTACCTTAATTGAGAATATATCAGCATTTCCTGATACAGCCATCTGAGGCTGTATTTTCGCCTTCCTGGATCACATATGACACATATGACACCACTGGTATACCAGATGTAATCCTAAAACCTATGCAGTCAGATTTAGTATGTGGCAAGTGATTTTTAGGCCAAATTTCAGACTTATAGACCAATATTTGGTACTGGTTTGGGCTGATTTACATCTATTTTTGGCTATATTTAGAACACTATTTTGGTGAAATATTTTCTGGTTAGACATGTAATGCTCCAAATGTGCCTAAAATATCCTCATTAATTATTAGAATATGCATAAAATTAAATTTGGGCTTCAGATTGGCAATATTAGAATATAATTGACATCTTCCACCTGAGGGGTAACCTGGGGCCCCCCCCACACCCCGGAAATTGAAATTTTTAATGTGGCCCTCGAGTATGCCAGCCTAATACAAATTCATTCTCTGATATAAACTGAGTTTCCTGTAAAAATTTCAGCCAGATTGACCAACTTTAAGGGGTGGTTTGGGCTGATCTGGCATTTTACCTATCCCTCGCCAACTACACTCCCTGAACCTGTACTTTGGGCTACATATGTATTTCTGAAGGAACACAATACTAAAATTCATTTCAGGGGCGACTCCTGTGTGATTCAATATGGTTTTCAACCTTGAATCTACCTTAATTGAGAATATATCAGCATTTCCTGATACAGCCATCTGAGGCTGTATTTTCGCCTTCCTGGATCACATATGACACATATGACACCACTGGTATACCAGATGTAATCCTAAAACCTATGCAGTCAGATTTAGTATGTGGCAAGTGATTTTTAGGCCAAATTTCAGACTTATAGACCAATATTTGGTACTGGTTTGGGCTGATTTACATCTATTTTTGGCTATATTTAGAACACTATTTTGGTGAAATATTTTCTGGTTAGACATGTAATGCTCCAAATGTGCCTAAAATATCCTCATTAATTATTAGAATATGCATAAAATTAAATTTGGGCTTCAGATTGGCAATATTAGAATATAATTGACATCTTCCACCTGAGGGGTAACCTGGGGCCCCCCCACACCCCGGAAATTGAAATTTTTAATGTGGCCCTCGAGTATGCCAGCCTAATACAAATTCATTCTCTGATATAAACTGAGTTTCCTGTAAAAATTTCAGCCAGATTGACCAACTTTAAGGGGTGGTTTGGGCTGATCTGGCATTTTACCTATCCCTCGCCAACTACACTCCCTGAACCTGTACTTTGGGCTACATATGTATTTCTGAAGGAACACAATACTAAAATTCATTTCAGGGGCGACTCCTGTGTGATTCAATATGGTTTTCAACCTTGAATCTACCTTAATTGAGAATATATCAGCATTTCCTGATACAGCCATCTGAGGCTGTATTTTCGCCTTCCTGGATCACATATGACACATATGACACCACTGGTATACCAGATGTAATCCTAAAACCTATGCAGTCAGATTTAGTATGTGGCAAGTGATTTTTAGGCCAAATTTCAGACTTATAGACCAATATTTGGTACTGGTTTGGGCTGATTTACATCTATTTTTGGCTATATTTAGAACACTATTTTGGTGAAATATTTTCTGGTTAGACATGTAATGCTCCAAATGTGCCTAAAATATCCTCATTAATTATTAGAATATGCATAAAATTAAATTTGGGCTTCAGATTGGCAATATTAGAATATAATTGACATCTTCCACCTGAGGGGTAACCTGGGGCCCCCCCACACCCCGGAAATTGAAATTTTTAATGTGGCCCTCGAGTATGCCAGCCTAATACAAATTCATTCTCTGATATAAACTGAGTTTCCTGTAAAAATTTCAGCCAGATTGACCAACTTTAAGGGGTGGTTTGGGCTGATCTGGCATTTTACCTATCCCTCGCCAACTACACTCCCTGAACCTGTACTTTGGGCTACATATGTATTTCTGAAGGAACACAATACTAAAATTCATTTCAGGGGCGACTCCTGTGTGATTCAATATGGTTTTCAACCTTGAATCTACCTTAATTGAGAATATATCAGCATTTCCTGATACAGCCATCTGAGGCTGTATTTTCGCCTTCCTGGATCACATATGACACATATGACACCACTGGTATACCAGATGTAATCCTAAAACCTATGCAGTCAGATTTAGTATGTGGCAAGTGATTTTTAGGCCAAATTTCAGACTTATAGACCAATATTTGGTACTGGTTTGGGCTGATTTACATCTATTTTTGGCTATATTTAGAACACTATTTTGGTGAAATATTTTCTGGTTAGACATGTAATGCTCCAAATGTGCCTAAAATATCCTCATTAATTATTAGAATATGCATAAAATTAAATTTGGGCTTCAGATTGGCAATATTAGAATATAATTGACATCTTCCACCTGAGGGGTAACCTGGGGCCCCCCCACACCCCGGAAATTGAAATTTTTAATGTGGCCCTCGAGTATGCCAGCCTAATACAAATTCATTCTCTGATATAAACTGAGTTTCCTGTAAAAATTTCAGCCAGATTGACCAACTTTAAGGGGTGGTTTGGGCTGATCTGGCATTTTACCTATCCCTCGCCAACTACACTCCCTGAACCTGTACTTTGGGCTACATATGTATTTCTGAAGGAACACAATACTAAAATTCATTTCAGGGGCGACTCCTGTGTGATTCAATATGGTTTTCAACCTTGAATCTACCTTAATTGAGAATATATCAGCATTTCCTGATACAGCCATCTGAGGCTGTATTTTCGCCTTCCTGGATCACATATGACACATATGACACCACTGGTATACCAGATGTAATCCTAAAACCTATGCAGTCAGATTTAGTATGTGGCAAGTGATTTTTAGGCCAAATTTCAGACTTATAGACCAATATTTGGTACTGGTTTGGGCTGATTTACATCTATTTTTGGCTATATTTAGAACACTATTTTGGTGAAATATTTTCTGGTTAGACATGTAATGCTCCAAATGTGCCTAAAATATCCTCATTAATTATTAGAATATGCATAAAATTAAATTTGGGCTTCAGATTGGCAATATTAGAATATAATTGACATCTTCCACCTGAGGGGTAACCTGGGGCCCCCCCCACACCCCGGAAATTGAAATTTTTAATGTGGCCCTCGAGTATGCCAGCCTAATACAAATTCATTCTCTGATATAAACTGAGTTTCCTGTAAAAAATTCAGCCAGATTGACCAACTTTAAGGGGTGGTTTGGGCTGATCTGGCATTTTACCTATCCCTCGCCAACTACACTCCCTGAACCTGTACTTTGGGCTACATATGTATTTCTGAAGGAACACAATACTAAAATTCATTTCAGGGGCGACTCCTGTGTGATTCAATATGGTTTTCAACCTTGAATCTACCTTAATTGAGAATATATCAGCATTTCCTGATACAGCCATCTGAGGCTGTATTTTCGCCTTCCTGGATCACATATGACACATATGACACCACTGGTATACCAGATGTAATCCTAAAACCTATGCAGTCAGATTTAGTATGTGGCAAGTGATTTTTAGGCCAAATTTCAGACTTATAGACCAATATTTGGTACTGGTTTGGGCTGATTTACATCTATTTTTGGCTATATTTAGAACACTATTTTGGTGAAATATTTTCTGGTTAGACATGTAATGCTCCAAATGTGCCTAAAATATCCTCATTAATTATTAGAATATGCATAAAATTAAATTTGGGCTTCAGATTGGCAATATTAGAATATAATTGACATCTTCCACCTGAGGGGTAACCTGGGGCCCCCCCACACCCCGGAAATTGAAATTTTTAATGTGGCCCTCGAGTATGCCAGCCTAATACAAATTCATTCTCTGATATAAACTGAGTTTCCTGTAAAAATTTCAGCCAGATTGACCAACTTTAAGGGGTGGTTTGGGCTGATCTGGCATTTTACCTATCCCTCGCCAACTACACTCCCTGAACCTGTACTTTGGGCTACATATGTATTTCTGAAGGAACACAATACTAAAATTCATTTCAGGGGCGACTCCTGTGTGATTCAATATGGTTTTCAACCTTGAATCTACCTTAATTGAGAATATATCAGCATTTCCTGATACAGCCATCTGAGGCTGTATTTTCGCCTTCCTGGATCACATATGACACATATGACACCACTGGTATACCAGATGTAATCCTAAAACCTATGCAGTCAGATTTAGTATGTGGCAAGTGATTTTTAGGCCAAATTTCAGACTTATAGACCAATATTTGGTACTGGTTTGGGCTGATTTACATCTATTTTTGGCTATATTTAGAACACTATTTTGGTGAAATATTTTCTGGTTAGACATGTAATGCTCCAAATGTGCCTAAAATATCCTCATTAATTATTAGAATATGCATAAAATTAAATTTGGGCTTCAGATTGGCAATATTAGAATATAATTGACATCTTCCACCTGAGGGGTAACCTGGGGCCCCCCCACACCCCGGAAATTGAAATTTTTAATGTGGCCCTCGAGTATGCCAGCCTAATACAAATTCATTCTCTGATATAAACTGAGTTTCCTGTAAAAATTTCAGCCAGATTGACCAACTTTAAGGGGTGGTTTGGGCTGATCTGGCATTTTACCTATCCCTCGCCAACTACACTCCCTGAACCTGTACTTTGGGCTACATATGTATTTCTGAAGGAACACAATACTAAAATTCATTTCAGGGGCGACTCCTGTGTGATTCAATATGGTTTTCAACCTTGAATCTACCTTAATTGAGAATATATCAGCATTTCCTGATACAGCCATCTGAGGCTGTATTTTCGCCTTCCTGGATCACATATGACACATATGACACCACTGGTATACCAGATGTAATCCTAAAACCTATGCAGTCAGATTTAGTATGTGGCAAGTGATTTTTAGGCCAAATTTCAGACTTATAGACCAATATTTGGTACTGGTTTGGGCTGATTTACATCTATTTTTGGCTATATTTAGAACACTATTTTGGTGAAATATTTTCTGGTTAGACATGTAATGCTCCAAATGTGCCTAAAATATCCTCATTAATTATTAGAATATGCATAAAATTAAATTTGGGCTTCAGATTGGCAATATTAGAATATAATTGACATCTTCCACCTGAGGGGTAACCTGGGGCCCCCCCACACCCCGGAAATTGAAATTTTTAATGTGGCCCTCGAGTATGCCAGCCTAATACAAATTCATTCTCTGATATAAACTGAGTTTCCTGTAAAAATTTCAGCCAGATTGACCAACTTTAAGGGGTGGTTTGGGCTGATCTGGCATTTTACCTATCCCTCGCCAACTACACTCCCTGAACCTGTACTTTGGGCTACATATGTATTTCTGAAGGAACACAATACTAAAATTCATTTCAGGGGCGACTCCTGTGTGATTCAATATGGTTTTCAACCTTGAATCTACCTTAATTGAGAATATATCAGCATTTCCTGATACAGCCATCTGAGGCTGTATTTTCGCCTTCCTGGATCACATATGACACATATAACACCACTGGTATACCAGATGTAATCCTAAAACCTATGCAGTCAGATTTAGTATGTGGCAAGTGATTTTTAGGCCAAATTTCAGACTTATAGACCAATATTTGGTACTGGTTTGGGCTGATTTACATCTATTTTTGGCTATATTTAGAACACTATTTTGGTGAAATATTTTCTGGTTAGACATGTAATGCTCCAAATGTGCCTAAAATATCCTCATTAATTATTAGAATATGCATAAAATTAAATTTGGGCTTCAGATTGGCAATATTAGAATATAATTGACATCTTCCACCTGAGGGGTAACCTGGGGCCCCCCCACACCCCGGAAATTGAAATTTTTAATGTGGCCCTCGAGTATGCCAGCCTAATACAAATTCATTCTCTGATATAAACTGAGTTTCCTGTAAAAATTTCAGCCAGATTGACCAACTTTAAGGGGTGGTTTGGGCTGATCTGGCATTTTACCTATCCCTCGCCAACTACACTCCCTGAACCTGTACTTTGGGCTACATATGTATTTCTGAAGGAACACAATACTAAAATTCATTTCAGGGGCGACTCCTGTGTGATTCAATATGGTTTTCAACCTTGAATCTACCTTAATTGAGAATATATCAGCATTTCCTGATACAGCCATCTGAGGCTGTATTTTCGCCTTCCTGGATCACATATGACACATATGACACCACTGGTATACCAGATGTAATCCTAAAACCTATGCAGTCAGATTTAGTATGTGGCAAGTGATTTTTAGGCCAAATTTCAGACTTATAGACCAATATTTGGTACTGGTTTGGGCTGATTTACATCTATTTTTGGCTATATTTAGAACACTATTTTGGTGAAATATTTTCTGGTTAGACATGTAATGCTCCAAATGTGCCTAAAATATCCTCATTAATTATTAGAATATGCATAAAATTAAATTTGGGCTTCAGATTGGCAATATTAGAATATAATTGACATCTTCCACCTGAGGGGTAACCTGGGGCCCCCCCACACCCCGGAAATTGAAATTTTTAATGTGGCCCTCGAGTATGCCAGCCTAATACAAATTCATTCTCTGATATAAACTGAGTTTCCTGTAAAAATTTCAGCCAGATTGACCAACTTTAAGGGGTGGTTTGGGCTGATCTGGCATTTTACCTATCCCTCGCCAACTACACTCCCTGAACCTGTACTTTGGGCTACATATGTATTTCTGAAGGAACACAATACTAAAATTCATTTCAGGGGCGACTCCTGTGTGATTCAATATGGTTTTCAACCTTGAATCTACCTTAATTGAGAATATATCAGCATTTCCTGATACAGCCATCTGAGGCTGTATTTTCGCCTTCCTGGATCACATATGACACATATGACACCACTGGTATACCAGATGTAATCCTAAAACCTATGCAGTCAGATTTAGTATGTGGCAAGTGATTTTTAGGCCAAATTTCAGACTTATAGACCAATATTTGGTACTGGTTTGGGCTGATTTACATCTATTTTTGGCTATATTTAGAACACTATTTTGGTGAAATACTTTCTGGTTAGACATGTAATGCTCCAAATGTGCCTAAAATATCCTCATTAATTATTAGAATATGCATAAAATTAAATTTGGGCTTCAGATTGGCAATATTAGAATATAATTGACATCTTCCACCTGAGGGGTAACCTGGGGTCCCCCCACACCCCGGAAATTGAAATTTTTAATGTGGCCCTCGAGTATGCCAGCCTAATACAAATTCATTCTCTGATATAAACTGAGTTTCCTGTAAAAATTTCAGCCAGATTGACCAACTTTAAGGGGTGGTTTGGGCTGATCTGGCATTTTACCTATCCCTCGCCAACTACACTCCCTGAACCTGTACTTTGGGCTACATATGTATTTCTGAAGGAACACAATACTAAAATTCATTTCAGGGGCGACTCCTGTGTGATTCAATATGGTTTTCAACCTTGAATCTACCTTAATTGAGAATATATCAGCATTTCCTGATACAGCCATCTGAGGCTGTATTTTCGCCTTCCTGGATCACATATGACACATATGACACCACTGGTATACCAGATGTAATCCTAAAACCTATGCAGTCAGATTTAGTATGTGGCAAGCGATTTTTAGGCCAAATTTCAGACTTATAGACCAATATTTGGTACTGGTTTGGGCTGATTTACATCTATTTTTGGCTATATTTAGAACACTATTTTGGTGAAATATTTTCTGGTTAGACATGTAATGCTCCAAATGTGCCTAAAATATCCTCATTAATTATTAGAATATGCATAAAATTAAATTTGGGCTTCAGATTGGCAATATTAGAATATAATTGACATCTTCCACCTGAGGGGTAACCTGGGGCCCCCCCACACCCCGGAAATTGAAATTTTTAATGTGGCCCTCGAGTATGCCAGCCTAATACAAATTCATTCTCTGATATAAACTGAGTTTCCTGTAAAAATTTCAGCCAGATTGACCAACTTTAAGGGGTGGTTTGGGCTGATCTGGCATTTTACCTATCCCTCGCCAACTACACTCCCTGAACCTGTACTTTGGGCTACATATGTATTTCTGAAGGAACACAATACTAAAATTCATTTCAGGGGCGACTCCTGTGCGATTCAATATGGTTTTCAACCTTGAATCTACCTTAATTGAGAATATATCAGCATTTCCTGATACAGCCATCTGAGGCTGTATTTTCGCCTTCCTGGATCACATATGACACATATGACACCACTGGTATACCAGATGTAATCCTAAAACCTATGCAGTCAGATTTAGTATGTGGCAAGCGATTTTTAGGCCAAATTTCAGACTTATAGACCAATATTTGGTACTGGTTTGGGCTGATTTACATCTATTTTTGGCTATATTTAGAACACTATTTTGGTGAAATATTTTCTGGTTAGACATGTAGTGCTCCAAATGTGCCTAAAATATCCTCATTAATTATTAGAATATGCATAAAATTAAATTTGGGCTTCAGATTGGCAATATTAGAATATAATTGACATCTTCCACCTGAGGGGTAACCTGGGGCCCCCCCACACCCCGGAAATTGAAATTTTTAATGTGGCCCTCGAGTATGCCAGCCTAATACAAATTCATTCTCTGATATAAACTGAGTTTCCTGTAAAAATTTCAGCCAGATTGACCAACTTTAAGGGGTGGTTTGGGCTGATCTGGCATTTTACCTATCCCTCGCCAACTACACTCCCTGAACCTGTACTTTGGGCTACATATGTATTTCTGAAGGAACACAATACTAAAATTCATTTCAGGGGCGACTCCTGTGTGATTCAATATGGTTTTCAACCTTGAATCTACCTTAATTGAGAATATATCAGCATTTCCTGATACAGCCATCTGAGGCTGTATTTTCGCCTTCCTGGATCACATATGACACATATGACACCACTGGTATACCAGATGTAATCCTAAAACCTATGCAGTCAGATTTAGTATGTGGCAAGTGATTTTTAGGCCAAATTTCAGACTTATAGACCAATATTTGGTACTGGTTTGGGCTGATTTACATCTATTTTTGGCTATATTTAGAACACTATTTTGGTGAAATATTTTCTGGTTAGACATGTAATGCTCCAAATGTGCCTAAAATATCCTCATTAATTATTAGAATATGCATAAAATTAAATTTGGGCTTCAGATTGGCAATATTAGAATATAATTGACATCTTCCACCTGAGGGGTAACCTGGGGCCCCCCCACACCCCGGAAATTGAAATTTTTAATGTGGCCCTCGAGTATGCCAGCCTAATACAAATTCATTCTCTGATATAAACTGAGTTTCCTGTAAAAATTTCAGCCAGATTGACCAACTTTAAGGGGTGGTTTGGGCTGATCTGGCATTTTACCTATCCCTCGCCAACTACACTCCCTGAACCTGTACTTTGGGCTACATATGTATTTCTGAAGGAACACAATACTAAAATTCATTTCAGGGGCGACTCCTGTGTGATTCAATATGGTTTTCAACCTTGAATCTACCTTAATTGAGAATATATCAGCATTTCCTGATACAGCCATCTGAGGCTGTATTTTCGCCTTCCTGGATCACATATGACACATATGACACCACTGGTATACCAGATGTAATCCTAAAACCTATGCAGTCAGATTTAGTATGTGGCAAGTGATTTTTAGGCCAAATTTCAGACTTATAGACCAATATTTGGTACTGGTTTGGGCTGATTTACATCTATTTTTGGCTATATTTAGAACACTATTTTGGTGAAATATTTTCTGGTTAGACATGTAATGCTCCAAATGTGCCTAAAATATCCTCATTAATTATTAGAATATGCATAAAATTAAATTTGGGCTTCAGATTGGCAATATTAGAATATAATTGACATCTTCCACCTGAGGGGTAACCTGGGGCCCCCCACACCCCGGAAATTGAAATTTTTAATGTGGCCCTCGAGTATGCCAGCCTAATACAAATTCATTCTCTGATATAAACTGAGTTTCCTGTAAAAATTTCAGCCAGATTGACCAACTTTAAGGGGTGGTTTGGGCTGATCTGGCATTTTACCTATCCCTCGCCAACTACACTCCCTGAACCTGTACTTTGGGCTACATATGTATTTCTGAAGGAACACAATACTAAAATTCATTTCAGGGGCGACTCCTGTGTGATTCAATATGGTTTTCAACCTTGAATCTACCTTAATTGAGAATATATCAGCATTTCCTGATACAGCCATCTGAGGCTGTATTTTCGCCTTCCTGGATCACATATGACACATATGACACCACTGGTATACCAGATGTAATCCTAAAACCTATGCAGTCAGATTTAGTATGTGGCAAGTGATTTTTAGGCCAAATTTCAGACTTATAGACCAATATTTGGTACTGGTTTGGGCTGATTTACATCTATTTTTGGCTATATTTAGAACACTATTTTGGTGAAATATTTTCTGGTTAGACATGTAATGCTCCAAATGTGCCTAAAATATCCTCATTAATTATTAGAATATGCATAAAATTAAATTTGGGCTTCAGATTGGCAATATTAGAATATAATTGACATCTTCCACCTGAGGGGTAACCTGGGGCCCCCCACACCCCGGAAATTGAAATTTTTAATGTGGCCCTCGAGTATGCCAGCCTAATACAAATTCATTCTCTGATATAAACTGAGTTTCCTGTAAAAATTTCAGCCAGATTGACCAACTTTAAGGGGTGGTTTGGGCTGATCTGGCATTTTACCTATCCCTCGCCAACTACACTCCCTGAACCTGTACTTTGGGCTACATATGTATTTCTGAAGGAACACAATACTAAAATTCATTTCAGGGGCGACTCCTGTGTGATTCAATATGGTTTTCAACCTTGAATCTACCTTAATTGAGAATATATCAGCATTTCCTGATACAGCCATCTGAGGCTGTATTTTCGCCTTCCTGGATCACATATGACACATATGACACCACTGGTATACCAGATGTAATCCTAAAACCTATGCAGTCAGATTTAGTATGTGGCAAGTGATTTTTAGGCCAAATTTCAGACTTATAGACCAATATTTGGTACTGGTTTGGGCTGATTTACATCTATTTTTGGCTATATTTAGAACACTATTTTGGTGAAATATTTTCTGGTTAGACATGTAATGCTCCAAATGTGCCTAAAATATCCTCATTAATTATTAGAATATGCATAAAATTAAATTTGGGCTTCAGATTGGCAATATTAGAATATAATTGACATCTTCCACCTGAGGGGTAACCTGGGGCCCCCCCACACCCCGGAAATTGAAATTTTTAATGTGGCCCTCGAGTATGCCAGCCTAATACAAATTCATTCTCTGATATAAACTGAGTTTCCTGTAAAAATTTCAGCCAGATTGACCAACTTTAAGGGGTGGTTTGGGCTGATCTGGCATTTTACCTATCCCTCGCCAACTACACTCCCTGAACCTGTACTTTGGGCTACATATGTATTTCTGAAGGAACACAATACTAAAATTCATTTCAGGGGCGACTCCTGTGTGATTCAATATGGTTTTCAACCTTGAATCTACCTTAATTGAGAATATATCAGCATTTCCTGATACAGCCATCTGAGGCTGTATTTTCGCCTTCCTGGATCACATATGACACATATGACACCACTGGTATACCAGATGTAATCCTAAAACCTATGCAGTCAGATTTAGTATGTGGCAAGTGATTTTTAGGCCAAATTTCAGACTTATAGACCAATATTTGGTACTGGTTTGGGCTGATTTACATCTATTTTTGGCTATATTTAGAACACTATTTTGGTGAAATATTTTCTGGTTAGACATGTAATGCTCCAAATGTGCCTAAAATATCCTCATTAATTATTAGAATATGCATAAAATTAAATTTGGGCTTCAGATTGGCAATATTAGAATATAATTGACATCTTCCACCTGAGGGGTAACCTGGGGCCCCCCCACACCCCGGAAATTGAAATTTTTAATGTGGCCCTCGAGTATGCCAGCCTAATACAAATTCATTCTCTGATATAAACTGAGTTTCCTGTAAAAATTTCAGCCAGATTGACCAACTTTAAGGGGTGGTTTGGGCTGATCTGGCATTTTACCTATCCCTCGCCAACTACACTCCCTGAACCTGTACTTTGGGCTACATATGTATTTCTGAAGGAACACAATACTAAAATTCATTTCAGGGGCGACTCCTGTGTGATTCAATATGGTTTTCAACCTTGAATCTACCTTAATTGAGAATATATCAGCATTTCCTGATACAGCCATCTGAGGCTGTATTTTCGCCTTCCTGGATCACATATGACACATATGACACCACTGGTATACCAGATGTAATCCTAAAACCTATGCAGTCAGATTTAGTATGTGGCAAGTGATTTTTAGGCCAAATTTCAGACTTATAGACCAATATTTGGTACTGGTTTGGGCTGATTTACATCTATTTTTGGCTATATTTAGAACACTATTTTGGTGAAATATTTTCTGGTTAGACATGTAATGCTCCAAATGTGCCTAAAATATCCTCATTAATTATTAGAATATGCATAAAATTAAATTTGGGCTTCAGATTGGCAATATTAGAATATAATTGACATCTTCCACCTGAGGGGTAACCTGGGGCCCCCCCACACCCCGGAAATTGAAATTTTTAATGTGGCCCTCGAGTATGCCAGCCTAATACAAATTCATTCTCTGATATAAACTGAGTTTCCTGTAAAAATTTCAGCCAGATTGACCAACTTTAAGGGGTGGTTTGGGCTGATCTGGCATTTTACCTATCCCTCGCCAACTACACTCCCTGAACCTGTACTTTGGGCTACATATGTATTTCTGAAGGAACACAATACTAAAATTCATTTCAGGGGCGACTCCTGTGTGATTCAATATGGTTTTCAACCTTGAATCTACCTTAATTGAGAATATATCAGCATTTCCTGATACAGCCATCTGAGGCTGTATTTTCGCCTTCCTGGATCACATATGACACATATGACACCACTGGTATACCAGATGTAATCCTAAAACCTATGCAGTCAGATTTAGTATGTGGCAAGTGATTTTTAGGCCAAATTTCAGACTTATAGACCAATATTTGGTACTGGTTTGGGCTGATTTACATCTATTTTTGGCTATATTTAGAACACTATTTTGGTGAAATATTTTCTGGTTAGACATGTAATGCTCCAAATGTGCCTAAAATATCCTCATTAATTATTAGAATATGCATAAAATTAAATTTGGGCTTCAGATTGGCAATATTAGAATATAATTGACATCTTCCACCTGAGGGGTAACCTGGGGCCCCCCCACACCCCGGAAATTGAAATTTTTAATGTGGCCCTCGAGTATGCCAGCCTAATACAAATTCATTCTCTGATATAAACTGAGTTTCCTGTAAAAATTTCAGCCAGATTGACCAACTTTAAGGGGTGGTTTGGGCTGATCTGGCATTTTACCTATCCCTCGCCAACTACACTCCCTGAACCTGTACTTTGGGCTACATATGTATTTCTGAAGGAACACAATACTAAAATTCATTTCAGGGGCGACTCCTGTGTGATTCAATATGGTTTTCAACCTTGAATCTACCTTAATTGAGAATATATCAGCATTTCCTGATACAGCCATCTGAGGCTGTATTTTCGCCTTCCTGGATCACATATGACACATATGACACCACTGGTATACCAGATGTAATCCTAAAACCTATGCAGTCAGATTTAGTATGTGGCAAGTGATTTTTAGGCCAAATTTCAGACTTATAGACCAATATTTGGTACTGGTTTGGGCTGATTTACATCTATTTTTGGCTATATTTAGAACACTATTTTGGTGAAATATTTTCTGGTTAGACATGTAATGCTCCAAATGTGCCTAAAATATCCTCATTAATTATTAGAATATGCATAAAATTAAATTTGGGCTTCAGATTGGCAATATTAGAATATAATTGACATCTTCCACCTGAGGGGTAACCTGGGGCCCCCCCACACCCCGGAAATTGAAATTTTTAATGTGGCCCTCGAGTATGCCAGCCTAATACAAATTCATTCTCTGATATAAACTGAGTTTCCTGTAAAAATTTCAGCCAGATTGACCAACTTTAAGGGGTGGTTTGGGCTGATCTGGCATTTTACCTATCCCTCGCCAACTACACTCCCTGAACCTGTACTTTGGGCTACATATGTATTTCTGAAGGAACACAATACTAAAATTCATTTCAGGGGCGACTCCTGTGTGATTCAATATGGTTTTCAACCTTGAATCTACCTTAATTGAGAATATATCAGCATTTCCTGATACAGCCATCTGAGGCTGTATTTTCGCCTTCCTGGATCACATATGACACATATGACACCACTGGTATACCAGATGTAATCCTAAAACCTATGCAGTCAGATTTAGTATGTGGCAAGTGATTTTTAGGCCAAATTTCAGACTTATAGACCAATATTTGGTACTGGTTTGGGCTGATTTACATCTATTTTTGGCTATATTTAGAACACTATTTTGGTGAAATATTTTCTGGTTAGACATGTAATGCTCCAAATGTGCCTAAAATATCCTCATTAATTATTAGAATATGCATAAAATTAAATTTGGGCTTCAGATTGGCAATATTAGAATATAATTGACATCTTCCACCTGAGGGGTAACCTGGGGCCCCCCCACACCCCGGAAATTGAAATTTTTAATGTGGCCCTCGAGTATGCCAGCCTAATACAAATTCATTCTCTGATATAAACTGAGTTTCCTGTAAAAATTTCAGCCAGATTTACCAACTTTAAGGGGTGGTTTGGGCTGATCTGGCATTTTACCTATCCCTCGCCAACTACACTCCCTGAACCTGTACTTTGGGCTACATATGTATTTCTGAAGGAACACAATACTAAAATTCATTTCAGGGGCGACTCCTGTGTGATTCAATATGGTTTTCAACCTTGAATCTACCTTAATTGAGAATATATCAGCATTTCCTGATACAGCCATCTGAGGCTGTATTTTCGCCTTCCTGGATCACATATGACACATATGACACCACTGGTATACCAGATGTAATCCTAAAACCTATGCAGTCAGATTTAGTATGTGGCAAGTGACTTTTAGGCCAAATTTCAGACTTATAGACCAATATTTGGTACTGGTTTGGGCTGATTTACATCTATTTTTGGCTATATTTAGAACACTATTTTGGTGAAATATTTTCTGGTTAGACATGTAATGCTCCAAATGTGCCTAAAATATCCTCATTAATTATTAGAATATGCATAAAATTAAATTTGGGCTTCAGATTGGCAATATTAGAATATAATTGACATCTTCCACCTGAGGGGTAACCTGGGGCCCCCCCACACCCCGGAAATTGAAATTTTTAATGTGGCCCTCGAGTATGCCAGCCTAATACAAATTCATTCTCTGATATAAACTGAGTTTCCTGTAAAAATTTCAGCCAGATTGACCAACTTTAAGGGGTGGTTTGGGCTGATCTGGCATTTTACCTATCCCTCGCCAACTACACTCCCTGAACCTGTACTTTGGGCTACATATGTATTTCTGAAGGAACACAATACTAAAATTCATTTCAGGGGCGACTCCTGTGTGATTCAATATGGTTTTCAACCTTGAATCTACCTTAATTGAGAATATATCAGCATTTCCTGATACAGCCATCTGAGGCTGTATTTTCGCCTTCCTGGATCACATATGACACATATGACACCACTGGTATACCAGATGTAATCCTAAAACCTATGCAGTCAGATTTAGTATGTGGCAAGTGATTTTTAGGCCAAATTTCAGACTTATAGACCAATATTTGGTACTGGTTTGGGCTGATTTACATCTATTTTTGGCTATATTTAGAACACTATTTTGGTGAAATATTTTCTGGTTAGACATGTAATGCTCCAAATGTGCCTAAAATATCCTCATTAATTATTAGAATATGCATAAAATTAAATTTGGGCTTCAGATTGGCAATATTAGAATATAATTGACATCTTCCACCTGAGGGGTAACCTGGGGCCCCCCCACACCCCGGAAATTGAAATTTTTAATGTGGCCCTCGAGTATGCCAGCCTAATACAAATTCATTCTCTGATATAAACTGAGTTTCCTGTAAAAATTTCAGCCAGATTGACCAACTTTAAGGGGTGGTTTGGGCTGATCTGGCATTTTACCTATCCCTCGCCAACTACACTCCCTGAACCTGTACTTTGGGCTACATATGTATTTCTGAAGGAACACAATACTAAAATTCATTTCAGGGGCGACTCCTGTGTGATTCAATATGGTTTTCAACCTTGAATCTACCTTAATTGAGAATATATCAGCATTTCCTGATACAGCCATCTGAGGCTGTATTTTCGCCTTCCTGGATCACATATGACACATATGACACCACTGGTATACCAGATGTAATCCTAAAACCTATGCAGTCAGATTTAGTATGTGGCAAGTGACTTTTAGGCCAAATTTCAGACTTATAGACCAATATTTGGTACTGGTTTGGGCTGATTTACATCTATTTTTGGCTATATTTAGAACACTATTTTGGTGAAATATTTTCTGGTTAGACATGTAATGCTCCAAATGTGCCTAAAATATCCTCATTAATTATTAGAATATGCATAAAATTAAATTTGGGCTTCAGATTGGCAATATTAGAATATAATTGACATCTTCCACCTGAGGGGTAACCTGGGGCCCCCCACACCCCGGAAATTGAAATTTTTAATGTGGCCCTCGAGTATGCCAGCCTAATACAAATTCATTCTCTGATATAAACTGAGTTTCCTGTAAAAATTTCAGCCAGATTGACCAACTTTAAGGGGTGGTTTGGGCTGATCTGGCATTTTACCTATCCCTCGCCAACTACACTCCCTGAACCTGTACTTTGGGCTACATATGTATTTCTGAAGGAACACAATACTAAAATTCATTTCAGGGGCGACTCCTGTGTGATTCAATATGGTTTTCAACCTTGAATCTACCTTAATTGAGAATATATCAGCATTTCCTGATACAGCCATCTGAGGCTGTATTTTCGCCTTCCTGGATCACATATGACACATATGACACCACTGGTATACCAGATGTAATCCTAAAACCTATGCAGTCAGATTTAGTATGTGGCAAGTGATTTTTAGGCCAAATTTCAGACTTATAGACCAATATTTGGTACTGGTTTGGGCTGATTTACATCTATTTTTGGCTATATTTAGAACACTATTTTGGTGAAATATTTTCTGGTTAGACATGTAATGCTCCAAATGTGCCTAAAATATCCTCATTAATTATTAGAATATGCATAAAATTAAATTTGGGCTTCAGATTGGCAATATTAGAATATAATTGACATCTTCCACCTGAGGGGTAACCTGGGGCCCCCCCACACCCCGGAAATTGAAATTTTTAATGTGGCCCTCGAGTATGCCAGCCTAATACAAATTCATTCTCTGATATAAACTGAGTTTCCTGTAAAAATTTCAGCCAGATTGACCAACTTTAAGGGGTGGTTTGGGCTGATCTGGCATTTTACCTATCCCTCGCCAACTACACTCCCTGAACCTGTACTTTGGGCTACATATGTATTTCTGAAGGAACACAATACTAAAATTCATTTCAGGGGCGACTCCTGTGTGATTCAATATGGTTTTCAACCTTGAATCTACCTTAATTGAGAATATATCAGCATTTCCTGATACAGCCATCTGAGGCTGTATTTTCGCCTTCCTGGATCACATATGACACATATGACACCACTGGTATACCAGATGTAATCCTAAAACCTATGCAGTCAGATTTAGTATGTGGCAAGTGATTTTTAGGCCAAATTTCAGACTTATAGACCAATATTTGGTACTGGTTTGGGCTGATTTACATCTATTTTTGGCTATATTTAGAACACTATTTTGGTGAAATATTTTCTGGTTAGACATGTAATGCTCCAAATGTGCCTAAAATATCCTCATTAATTATTAGAATATGCATAAAATTAAATTTGGGCTTCAGATTGGCAATATTAGAATATAATTGACATCTTCCACCTGAGGGGTAACCTGGGGCCCCCCCACACCCCGGAAATTGAAATTTTTAATGTGGCCCTCGAGTATGCCAGCCTAATACAAATTCATTCTCTGATATAAACTGAGTTTCCTGTAAAAATTTCAGCCAGATTGACCAACTTTAAGGGGTGGTTTGGGCTGATCTGGCATTTTACCTATCCCTCGCCAACTACACTCCCTGAACCTGTACTTTGGGCTACATATGTATTTCTGAAGGAACACAATACTAAAATTCATTTCAGGGGCGACTCCTGTGTGATTCAATATGGTTTTCAACCTTGAATCTACCTTAATTGAGAATATATCAGCATTTCCTGATACAGCCATCTGAGGCTGTATTTTCGCCTTCCTGGATCACATATGACACATATGACACCACTGGTATACCAGATGTAATCCTAAAACCTATGCAGTCAGATTTAGTATGTGGCAAGTGATTTTTAGGCCAAATTTCAGACTTATAGACCAATATTTGGTACTGGTTTGGGCTGATTTACATCTATTTTTGGCTATATTTAGAACACTATTTTGGTGAAATATTTTCTGGTTAGACATGTAATGCTCCAAATGTGCCTAAAATATCCTCATTAATTATTAGAATATGCATAAAATTAAATTTGGGCTTCAGATTGGCAATATTAGAATATAATTGACATCTTCCACCTGAGGGGTAACCTGGGGCCCCCCACACCCCGGAAATTGAAATTTTTAATGTGGCCCTCGAGTATGCCAGCCTAATACAAATTCATTCTCTGATATAAACTGAGTTTCCTGTAAAAATTTCAGCCAGATTTACCAACTTTAAGGGGTGGTTTGGGCTGATCTGGCATTTTACCTATCCCTCGCCAACTACACTCCCTGAACCTGTACTTTGGGCTACATATGTATTTCTGAAGGAACACAATACTAAAATTCATTTCAGGGGCGACTCCTGTGTGATTCAATATGGTTTTCAACCTTGAATCTACCTTAATTGAGAATATATCAGCATTTCCTGATACAGCCATCTGAGGCTGTATTTTCGCCTTCCTGGATCACATATGACACATATGACACCACTGGTATACCAGATGTAATCCTAAAACCTATGCAGTCAGATTTAGTATGTGGCAAGTGATTTTTAGGCCAAATTTCAGACTTATAGACCAATATTTGGTACTGGTTTGGGCTGATTTACATCTATTTTTGGCTATATTTAGAACACTATTTTGGTGAAATATTTTCTGGTTAGACATGTAATGCTCCAAATGTGCCTAAAATATCCTCATTAATTATTAGAATATGCATAAAATTAAATTTGGGCTTCAGATTGGCAATATTAGAATATAATTGACATCTTCCACCTGAGGGGTAACCTGGGGCCCCCCCACACCCCGGAAATTGAAATTTTTAATGTGGCCCTCGAGTATGCCAGCCTAATACAAATTCATTCTCTGATATAAACTGAGTTTCCTGTAAAAATTTCAGCCAGATTGACCAACTTTAAGGGGTGGTTTGGGCTGATCTGGCATTTTACCTATCCCTCGCCAACTACACTCCCTGAACCTGTACTTTGGGCTACATATGTATTTCTGAAGGAACACAATACTAAAATTCATTTCAGGGGCGACTCCTGTGTGATTCAATATGGTTTTCAACCTTGAATCTACCTTAATTGAGAATATATCAGCATTTCCTGATACAGCCATCTGAGGCTGTATTTTCGCCTTCCTGGATCACATATGACACATATGACACCACTGGTATACCAGATGTAATCCTAAAACCTATGCAGTCAGATTTAGTATGTGGCAAGTGATTTTTAGGCCAAATTTCAGACTTATAGACCAATATTTGGTACTGGTTTGGGCTGATTTACATCTATTTTTGGCTATATTTAGAACACTATTTTGGTGAAATATTTTCTGGTTAGACATGTAATGCTCCAAATGTGCCTAAAATATCCTCATTAATTATTAGAATATGCATAAAATTAAATTTGGGCTTCAGATTGGCAATATTAGAATATAATTGACATCTTCCACCTGAGGGGTAACCTGGGGCCCCCCCACACCCCGGAAATTGAAATTTTTAATGTGGCCCTCGAGTATGCCAGCCTAATACAAATTCATTCTCTGATATAAACTGAGTTTCCTGTAAAAATTTCAGCCAGATTGACCAACTTTAAGGGGTGGTTTGGGCTGATCTGGCATTTTACCTATCCCTCGCCAACTACACTCCCTGAACCTGTACTTTGGGCTACATATGTATTTCTGAAGGAACACAATACTAAAATTCATTTCAGGGGCGACTCCTGTGTGATTCAATATGGTTTTCAACCTTGAATCTACCTTAATTGAGAATATATCAGCATTTCCTGATACAGCCATCTGAGGCTGTATTTTCGCCTTCCTGGATCACATATGACACATATGACACCACTGGTATACCAGATGTAATCCTAAAACCTATGCAGTCAGATTTAGTATGTGGCAAGTGACTTTTAGGCCAAATTTCAGACTTATAGACCAATATTTGGTACTGGTTTGGGCTGATTTACATCTATTTTTGGCTATATTTAGAACACTATTTTGGTGAAATATTTTCTGGTTAGACATGTAATGCTCCAAATGTGCCTAAAATATCCTCATTAATTATTAGAATATGCATAAAATTAAATTTGGGCTTCAGATTGGCAATATTAGAATATAATTGACATCTTCCACCTGAGGGGTAACCTGGGGCCCCCCCACACCCCGGAAATTGAAATTTTTAATGTGGCCCTCGAGTATGCCAGCCTAATACAAATTCATTCTCTGATATAAACTGAGTTTCCTGTAAAAATTTCAGCCAGATTGACCAACTTTAAGGGGTGGTTTGGGCTGATCTGGCATTTTACCTATCCCTCGCCAACTACACTCCCTGAACCTGTACTTTGGGCTACATATGTATTTCTGAAGGAACACAATACTAAAATTCATTTCAGGGGCGACTCCTGTGTGATTCAATATGGTTTTCAACCTTGAATCTACCTTAATTGAGAATATATCAGCATTTCCTGATACAGCCATCTGAGGCTGTATTTTCGCCTTCCTGGATCACATATGACACATATGACACCACTGGTATACCAGATGTAATCCTAAAACCTATGCAGTCAGATTTAGTATGTGGCAAGTGATTTTTAGGCCAAATTTCAGACTTATAGACCAATATTTGGTACTGGTTTGGGCTGATTTACATCTATTTTTGGCTATATTTAGAACACTATTTTGGTGAAATATTTTCTGGTTAGACATGTAATGCTCCAAATGTGCCTAAAATATCCTCATTAATTATTAGAATATGCATAAAATTAAATTTGGGCTTCAGATTGGCAATATTAGAATATAATTGACATCTTCCACCTGAGGGGTAACCTGGGGCCCCCCCACACCCCGGAAATTGAAATTTTTAATGTGGCCCTCGAGTATGCCAGCCTAATACAAATTCATTCTCTGATATAAACTGAGTTTCCTGTAAAAATTTCAGCCAGATTGACCAACTTTAAGGGGTGGTTTGGGCTGATCTGGCATTTTACCTATCCCTCGCCAACTACACTCCCTGAACCTGTACTTTGGGCTACATATGTATTTCTGAAGGAACACAATACTAAAATTCATTTCAGGGGCGACTCCTGTGTGATTCAATATGGTTTTCAACCTTGAATCTACCTTAATTGAGAATATATCAGCATTTCCTGATACAGCCATCTGAGGCTGTATTTTCGCCTTCCTGGATCACATATGACACATATGACACCACTGGTATACCAGATGTAATCCTAAAACCTATGCAGTCAGATTTAGTATGTGGCAAGTGATTTTTAGGCCAAATTTCAGACTTATAGACCAATATTTGGTACTGGTTTGGGCTGATTTACATCTATTTTTGGCTATATTTAGAACACTATTTTGGTGAAATATTTTCTGGTTAGACATGTAATGCTCCAAATGTGCCTAAAATATCCTCATTAATTATTAGAATATGCATAAAATTAAATTTGGGCTTCAGATTGGCAATATTAGAATATAATTGACATCTTCCACCTGAGGGGTAACCTGGGGCCCCCCCACACCCCGGAAATTGAAATTTTTAATGTGGCCCTCGAGTATGCCAGCCTAATACAAATTCATTCTCTGATATAAACTGAGTTTCCTGTAAAAATTTCAGCCAGATTGACCAACTTTAAGGGGTGGTTTGGGCTGATCTGGCATTTTACCTATCCCTCGCCAACTACACTCCCTGAACCTGTACTTTGGGCTACATATGTATTTCTGAAGGAACACAATACTAAAATTCATTTCAGGGGCGACTCCTGTGTGATTCAATATGGTTTTCAACCTTGAATCTACCTTAATTGAGAATATATCAGCATTTCCTGATACAGCCATCTGAGGCTGTATTTTCGCCTTCCTGGATCACATATGACACATATGACACCACTGGTATACCAGATGTAATCCTAAAACCTATGCAGTCAGATTTAGTATGTGGCAAGTGATTTTTAGGCCAAATTTCAGACTTATAGACCAATATTTGGTACTGGTTTGGGCTGATTTACATCTATTTTTGGCTATATTTAGAACACTATTTTGGTGAAATATTTTCTGGTTAGACATGTAATGCTCCAAATGTGCCTAAAATATCCTCATTAATTATTAGAATATGCATAAAATTAAATTTGGGCTTCAGATTGGCAATATTAGAATATAATTGACATCTTCCACCTGAGGGGTAACCTGGGGCCCCCCCACACCCCGGAAATTGAAATTTTTAATGTGGCCCTCGAGTATGCCAGCCTAATACAAATTCATTCTCTGATATAAACTGAGTTTCCTGTAAAAATTTCAGCCAGATTGACCAACTTTAAGGGGTGGTTTGGGCTGATCTGGCATTTTACCTATCCCTCGCCAACTACACTCCCTGAACCTGTACTTTGGGCTACATATGTATTTCTGAAGGAACACAATACTAAAATTCATTTCAGGGGCGACTCCTGTGTGATTCAATATGGTTTTCAACCTTGAATCTACCTTAATTGAGAATATATCAGCATTTCCTGATACAGCCATCTGAGGCTGTATTTTCGCCTTCCTGGATCACATATGACACATATGACACCACTGGTATACCAGATGTAATCCTAAAACCTATGCAGTCAGATTTAGTATGTGGCAAGTGACTTTTAGGCCAAATTTCAGACTTATAGACCAATATTTGGTACTGGTTTGGGCTGATTTACATCTATTTTTGGCTATATTTAGAACACTATTTTGGTGAAATATTTTCTGGTTAGACATGTAATGCTCCAAATGTGCCTAAAATATCCTCATTAATTATTAGAATATGCATAAAATTAAATTTGGGCTTCAGATTGGCAATATTAGAATATAATTGACATCTTCCACCTGAGGGGTAACCTGGGGCCCCCCCCACACCCCGGAAATTGAAATTTTTAATGTGGCCCTCGAGTATGCCAGCCTAATACAAATTCATTCTCTGATATAAACTGAGTTTCCTGTAAAAATTTCAGCCAGATTGACCAACTTTAAGGGGTGGTTTGGGCTGATCTGGCATTTTACCTATCCCTCGCCAACTACACTCCCTGAACCTGTACTTTGGGCTACATATGTATTTCTGAAGGAACACAATACTAAAATTCATTTCAGGGGCGACTCCTGTGTGATTCAATATGGTTTTCAACCTTGAATCTACCTTAATTGAGAATATATCAGCATTTCCTGATACAGCCATCTGAGGCTGTATTTTCGCCTTCCTGGATCACATATGACACATATGACACCACTGGTATACCAGATGTAATCCTAAAACCTATGCAGTCAGATTTAGTATGTGGCAAGTGATTTTTAGGCCAAATTTCAGACTTATAGACCAATATTTGGTACTGGTTTGGGCTGATTTACATCTATTTTTGGCTATATTTAGAACACTATTTTGGTGAAATATTTTCTGGTTAGACATGTAATGCTCCAAATGTGCCTAAAATATCCTCATTAATTATTAGAATATGCATAAAATTAAATTTGGGCTTCAGATTGGCAATATTAGAATATAATTGACATCTTCCACCTGAGGGGTAACCTGGGGCCCCCCCACACCCCGGAAATTGAAATTTTTAATGTGGCCCTCGAGTATGCCAGCCTAATACAAATTCATTCTCTGATATAAACTGAGTTTCCTGTAAAAATTTCAGCCAGATTGACCAACTTTAAGGGGTGGTTTGGGCTGATCTGGCATTTTACCTATCCCTCGCCAACTACACTCCCTGAACCTGTACTTTGGGCTACATATGTATTTCTGAAGGAACACAATACTAAAATTCATTTCAGGGGCGACTCCTGTGTGATTCAATATGGTTTTCAACCTTGAATCTACCTTAATTGAGAATATATCAGCATTTCCTGATACAGCCATCTGAGGCTGTATTTTCGCCTTCCTGGATCACATATGACACATATGACACCACTGGTATACCAGATGTAATCCTAAAACCTATGCAGTCAGATTTAGTATGTGGCAAGTGATTTTTAGGCCAAATTTCAGACTTATAGACCAATATTTGGTACTGGTTTGGGCTGATTTACATCTATTTTTGGCTATATTTAGAACACTATTTTGGTGAAATATTTTCTGGTTAGACATGTAATGCTCCAAATGTGCCTAAAATATCCTCATTAATTATTAGAATATGCATAAAATTAAATTTGGGCTTCAGATTGGCAATATTAGAATATAATTGACATCTTCCACCTGAGGGGTAACCTGGGGCCCCCCCACACCCCGGAAATTGAAATTTTTAATGTGGCCCTCGAGTATGCCAGCCTAATACAAATTCATTCTCTGATATAAACTGAGTTTCCTGTAAAAATTTCAGCCAGATTGACCAACTTTAAGGGGTGGTTTGGGCTGATCTGGCATTTTACCTATCCCTCGCCAACTACACTCCCTGAACCTGTACTTTGGGCTACATACGTATTTCTGAAGGAACACAATACTAAAATTCATTTCAGGGGCGACTCCTGTGTGATTCAATATGGTTTTCAACCTTGAATCTACCTTAATTGAGAATATATCAGCATTTCCTGATACAGCCATCTGAGGCTGTATTTTCGCCTTCCTGGATCACATATGACACATATGACACCACTGGTATACCAGATGTAATCCTAAAACCTATGCAGTCAGATTTAGTATGTGGCAAGTGATTTTTAGGCCAAATTTCAGACTTATAGACCAATATTTGGTACTGGTTTGGGCTGATTTACATCTATTTTTGGCTATATTTAGAACACTATTTTGGTGAAATATTTTCTGGTTAGACATGTAATGCTCCAAATGTGCCTAAAATATCCTCATTAATTATTAGAATATGCATAAAATTAAATTTGGGCTTCAGATTGGCAATATTAGAATATAATTGACATCTTCCACCTGAGGGGTAACCTGGGGCCCCCCCACACCCCGGAAATTGAAATTTTTAATGTGGCCCTCGAGTATGCCAGCCTAATACAAATTCATTCTCTGATATAAACTGAGTTTCCTGTAAAAATTTCAGCCAGATTGACCAACTTTAAGGGGTGGTTTGGGCTGATCTGGCATTTTACCTATCCCTCGCCAACTACACTCCCTGAACCTGTACTTTGGGCTACATATGTATTTCTGAAGGAACACAATACTAAAATTCATTTCAGGGGCGACTCCTGTGTGATTCAATATGGTTTTCAACCTTGAATCTACCTTAATTGAGAATATATCAGCATTTCCTGATACAGCCATCTGAGGCTGTATTTTCGCCTTCCTGGATCACATATGACACATATGACACCACTGGTATACCAGATGTAATCCTAAAACCTATGCAGTCAGATTTAGTATGTGGCAAGTGATTTTTAGGCCAAATTTCAGACTTATAGACCAATATTTGGTACTGGTTTGGGCTGATTTACATCTATTTTTGGCTATATTTAGAACACTATTTTGGTGAAATATTTTCTGGTTAGACATGTAATGCTCCAAATGTGCCTAAAATATCCTCATTAATTATTAGAATATGCATAAAATTAAATTTGGGCTTCAGATTGGCAATATTAGAATATAATTGACATCTTCCACCTGAGGGGTAACCTGGGCCCCCCCACACCCCGGAAATTGAAATTTTTAATGTGGCCCTCGAGTATGCCAGCCTAATACAAATTCATTCTCTGATATAAACTGAGTTTCCTGTAAAAATTTCAGCCAGATTGACCAACTTTAAGGGGTGGTTTGGGCTGATCTGGCATTTTACCTATCCCTCGCCAACTACACTCCCTGAACCTGTACTTTGGGCTACATATGTATTTCTGAAGGAACACAATACTAAAATTCATTTCAGGGGCGACTCCTGTGTGATTCAATATGGTTTTCAACCTTGAATCTACCTTAATTGAGAATATATCAGCATTTCCTGATACAGCCATCTGAGGCTGTATTTTCGCCTTCCTGGATCACATATGACACATATGACACCACTGGTATACCAGATGTAATCCTAAAACCTATGCAGTCAGATTTAGTATGTGGCAAGTGATTTTTAGGCCAAATTTCAGACTTATAGACCAATATTTGGTACTGGTTTGGGCTGATTTACATCTATTTTTGGCTATATTTAGAACACTATTTTGGTGAAATATTTTCTGGTTAGACATGTAATGCTCCAAATGTGCCTAAAATATCCTCATTAATTATTAGAATATGCATAAAATTAAATTTGGGCTTCAGATTGGCAATATTAGAATATAATTGACATCTTCCACCTGAGGGGTAACCTGGGGCCCCCCCACACCCCGGAAATTGAAATTTTTAATGTGGCCCTCGAGTATGCCAGCCTAATACAAATTCATTCTCTGATATAAACTGAGTTTCCTGTAAAAATTTCAGCCAGATTGACCAACTTTAAGGGGTGGTTTGGGCTGATCTGGCATTTTACCTATCCCTCGCCAACTACACTCCCTGAACCTGTACTTTGGGCTACATATGTATTTCTGAAGGAACACAATACTAAAATTCATTTCAGGGGCGACTCCTGTGTGATTCAATATGGTTTTCAACCTTGAATCTACCTTAATTGAGAATATATCAGCATTTCCTGATACAGCCATCTGAGGCTGTATTTTCGCCTTCCTGGATCACATATGACACATATGACACCACTGGTATACCAGATGTAATCCTAAAACCTATGCAGTCAGATTTAGTATGTGGCAAGTGATTTTTAGGCCAAATTTCAGACTTATAGACCAATATTTGGTACTGGTTTGGGCTGATTTACATCTATTTTTGGCTATATTTAGAACACTATTTTGGTGAAATATTTTCTGGTTAGACATGTAATGCTCCAAATGTGCCTAAAATATCCTCATTAATTATTAGAATATGCATAAAATTAAATTTGGGCTTCAGATTGGCAATATTAGAATATAATTGACATCTTCCACCTGAGGGGTAACCTGGGGCCCCCCCACACCCCGGAAATTGAAATTTTTAATGTGGCCCTCGAGTATGCCAGCCTAATACAAATTCATTCTCTGATATAAACTGAGTTTCCTGTAAAAATTTCAGCCAGATTGACCAACTTTAAGGGGTGGTTTGGGCTGATCTGGCATTTTACCTATCCCTCGCCAACTACACTCCCTGAACCTGTACTTTGGGCTACATATGTATTTCTGAAGGAACACAATACTAAAATTCATTTCAGGGGCGACTCCTGTGTGATTCAATATGGTTTTCAACCTTGAATCTACCTTAATTGAGAATATATCAGCATTTCCTGATACAGCCATCTGAGGCTGTATTTTCGCCTTCCTGGATCACATATGACACATATGACACCACTGGTATACCAGATGTAATCCTAAAACCTATGCAGTCAGATTTAGTATGTGGCAAGTGATTTTTAGGCCAAATTTCAGACTTATAGACCAATATTTGGTACTGGTTTGGGCTGATTTACATCTATTTTTGGCTATATTTAGAACACTATTTTGGTGAAATATTTTCTGGTTAGACATGTAAAGCTCCAAATGTGCCTAAAATATCCTCATTAATTATTAGAATATGCATAAAATTAAATTTGGGCTTCAGATTGGCAATATTAGAATATAATTGACATCTTCCACCTGAGGGGTAACCTGGGGCCCCCCCACACCCCGGAAATTGAAATTTTTAATGTGGCCCTCGAGTATGCCAGCCTAATACAAATTCATTCTCTGATATAAACTGAGTTTCCTGTAAAAATTTCAGCCAGATTGACCAACTTTAAGGGGTGGTTTGGGCTGATCTGGCATTTTACCTATCCCTCGCCAACTACACTCCCTGAACCTGTACTTTGGGCTACATATGTATTTCTGAAGGAACACAATACTAAAATTCATTTCAGGGGCGACTCCTGTGTGATTCAATATGGTTTTCAACCTTGAATCTACCTTAATTGAGAATATATCAGCATTTCCTGATACAGCCATCTGAGGCTGTATTTTCGCCTTCCTGGATCACATATGACACATATGACACCACTGGTATACCAGATGTAATCCTAAAACCTATGCAGTCAGATTTAGTATGTGGCAAGTGATTTTTAGGCCAAATTTCAGACTTATAGACCAATATTTGGTACTGGTTTGGGCTGATTTACATCTATTTTTGGCTATATTTAGAACACTATTTTGGTGAAATATTTTCTGGTTAGACATGTAATGCTCCAAATGTGCCTAAAATATCCTCATTAATTATTAGAATATGCATAAAATTAAATTTGGGCTTCAGATTGGCAATATTAGAATATAATTGACATCTTCCACCTGAGGGGTAACCTGGGGCCCCCCCACACCCCGGAAATTGAAATTTTTAATGTGGCCCTCGAGTATGCCAGCCTAATACAAATTCATTCTCTGATATAAACTGAGTTTCCTGTAAAAATTTCAGCCAGATTGACCAACTTTAAGGGGTGGTTTGGGCTGATCTGGCATTTTACCTATCCCTCGCCAACTACACTCCCTGAACCTGTACTTTGGGCTACATATGTATTTCTGAAGGAACACAATACTAAAATTCATTTCAGGGGCGACTCCTGTGTGATTCAATATGGTTTTCAACCTTGAATCTACCTTAATTGAGAATATATCAGCATTTCCTGATACAGCCATCTGAGGCTGTATTTTCGCCTTCCTGGATCACATATGACACATATGACACCACTGGTATACCAGATGTAATCCTAAAACCTATGCAGTCAGATTTAGTATGTGGCAAGTGATTTTTAGGCCAAATTTCAGACTTATAGACCAATATTTGGTACTGGTTTGGGCTGATTTACATCTATTTTTGGCTATATTTAGAACACTATTTTGGTGAAATATTTTCTGGTTAGACATGTAAAGCTCCAAATGTGCCTAAAATATCCTCATTAATTATTAGAATATGCATAAAATTAAATTTGGGCTTCAGATTGGCAATATTAGAATATAATTGACATCTTCCACCTGAGGGGTAACCTGGGGCCCCCCCACACCCCGGAAATTGAAATTTTTAATGTGGCCCTCGAGTATGCCAGCCTAATACAAATTCATTCTCTGATATAAACTGAGTTTCCTGTAAAAATTTCAGCCAGATTGACCAACTTTAAGGGGTGGTTTGGGCTGATCTGGCATTTTACCTATCCCTCGCCAACTACACTCCCTGAACCTGTACTTTGGGCTACATATGTATTTCTGAAGGAACACAATACTAAAATTCATTTCAGGGGCGACTCCTGTGTGATTCAATATGGTTTTCAACCTTGAATCTACCTTAATTGAGAATATATCAGCATTTCCTGATACAGCCATCTGAGGCTGTATTTTCGCCTTCCTGGATCACATATGACACATATGACACCACTGGTATACCAGATGTAATCCTAAAACCTATGCAGTCAGATTTAGTATGTGGCAAGTGATTTTTAGGCCAAATTTCAGACTTATAGACCAATATTTGGTACTGGTTTGGGCTGATTTACATCTATTTTTGGCTATATTTAGAACACTATTTTGGTGAAATATTTTCTGGTTAGACATGTAATGCTCCAAATGTGCCTAAAATATCCTCATTAATTATTAGAATATGCATAAAATTAAATTTGGGCTTCAGATTGGCAATATTAGAATATAATTGACATCTTCCACCTGAGGGGTAACCTGGGGCCCCCCCACACCCCGGAAATTGAAATTTTTAATGTGGCCCTCGAGTATGCCAGCCTAATACAAATTCATTCTCTGATATAAACTGAGTTTCCTGTAAAAATTTCAGCCAGATTGACCAACTTTAAGGGGTGGTTTGGGCTGATCTGGCATTTTACCTATCCCTCGCCAACTACACTCCCTGAACCTGTACTTTGGGCTACATATGTATTTCTGAAGGAACACAATACTAAAATTCATTTCAGGGGCGACTCCTGTGTGATTCAATATGGTTTTCAACCTTGAATCTACCTTAATTGAGAATATATCAGCATTTCCTGATACAGCCATCTGAGGCTGTATTTTCGCCTTCCTGGATCACATATGACACATATGACACCACTGGTATACCAGATGTAATCCTAAAACCTATGCAGTCAGATTTAGTATGTGGCAAGTGATTTTTAGGCCAAATTTCAGACTTATAGACCAATATTTGGTACTGGTTTGGGCTGATTTACATCTATTTTTGGCTATATTTAGAACACTATTTTGGTGAAATATTTTCTGGTTAGACATGTAAAGCTCCAAATGTGCCTAAAATATCCTCATTAATTATTAGAATATGCATAAAATTAAATTTGGGCTTCAGATTGGCAATATTAGAATATAATTGACATCTTCCACCTGAGGGGTAACCTGGGGCCCCCCCACACCCCGGAAATTGAAATTTTTAATGTGGCCCTCGAGTATGCCAGCCTAATACAAATTCATTCTCTGATATAAACTGAGTTTCCTGTAAAAATTTCAGCCAGATTGACCAACTTTAAGGGGTGGTTTGGGCTGATCTGGCATTTTACCTATCCCTCGCCAACTACACTCCCTGAACCTGTACTTTGGGCTACATATGTATTTCTGAAGGAACACAATACTAAAATTCATTTCAGGGGCGACTCCTGTGTGATTCAATATGGTTTTCAACCTTGAATCTACCTTAATTGAGAATATATCAGCATTTCCTGATACAGCCATCTGAGGCTGTATTTTCGCCTTCCTGGATCACATATGACACATATGACACCACTGGTATACCAGATGTAATCCTAAAACCTATGCAGTCAGATTTAGTATGTGGCAAGTGATTTTTAGGCCAAATTTCAGACTTATAGACCAATATTTGGTACTGGTTTGGGCTGATTTACATCTATTTTTGGCTATATTTAGAACACTATTTTGGTGAAATATTTTCTGGTTAGACATGTAATGCTCCAAATGTGCCTAAAATATCCTCATTAATTATTAGAATATGCATAAAATTAAATTTGGGCTTCAGATTGGCAATATTAGAATATAATTGACATCTTCCACCTGAGGGGTAACCTGGGGCCCCCCCACACCCCGGAAATTGAAATTTTTAATGTGGCCCTCGAGTATGCCAGCCTAATACAAATTCATTCTCTGATATAAACTGAGTTTCCTGTAAAAATTTCAGCCAGATTGACCAACTTTAAGGGGTGGTTTGGGCTGATCTGGCATTTTACCTATCCCTCGCCAACTACACTCCCTGAACCTGTACTTTGGGCTACATATGTATTTCTGAAGGAACACAATACTAAAATTCATTTCAGGGGCGACTCCTGTGTGATTCAATATGGTTTTCAACCTTGAATCTACCTTAATTGAGAATATATCAGCATTTCCTGATACAGCCATCTGAGGCTGTATTTTCGCCTTCCTGGATCACATATGACACATATGACACCACTGGTATACCAGATGTAATCCTAAAACCTATGCAGTCAGATTTAGTATGTGGCAAGTGATTTTTAGGCCAAATTTCAGACTTATAGACCAATATTTGGTACTGGTTTGGGCTGATTTACATCTATTTTTGGCTATATTTAGAACACTATTTTGGTGAAATATTTTCTGGTTAGACATGTAATGCTCCAAATGTGCCTAAAATATCCTCATTAATTATTAGAATATGCATAAAATTAAATTTGGGCTTCAGATTGGCAATATTAGAATATAATTGACATCTTCCACCTGAGGGGTAACCTGGGGCCCCCCCACACCCCGGAAATTGAAATTTTTAATGTGGCCCTCGAGTATGCCAGCCTAATACAAATTCATTCTCTGATATAAACTGAGTTTCCTGTAAAAATTTCAGCCAGATTGACCAACTTTAAGGGGTGGTTTGGGCTGATCTGGCATTTTACCTATCCCTCGCCAACTACACTCCCTGAACCTGTACTTTGGGCTACATATGTATTTCTGAAGGAACACAATACTAAAATTCATTTCAGGGGCGACTCCTGTGTGATTCAATATGGTTTTCAACCTTGAATCTACCTTAATTGAGAATATATCAGCATTTCCTGATACAGCCATCTGAGGCTGTATTTTCGCCTTCCTGGATCACATATGACACATATGACACCACTGGTATACCAGATGTAATCCTAAAACCTATGCAGTCAGATTTAGTATGTGGCAAGTGATTTTTAGGCCAAATTTCAGACTTATAGACCAATATTTGGTACTGGTTTGGGCTGATTTACATCTATTTTTGGCTATATTTAGAACACTATTTTGGTGAAATATTTTCTGGTTAGACATGTAATGCTCCAAATGTGCCTAAAATATCCTCATTAATTATTAGAATATGCATAAAATTAAATTTGGGCTTCAGATTGGCAATATTAGAATATAATTGACATCTTCCACCTGAGGGGTAACCTGGGGCCCCCCCACACCCCGGAAATTGAAATTTTTAATGTGGCCCTCGAGTATGCCAGCCTAATACAAATTCATTCTCTGATATAAACTGAGTTTCCTGTAAAATTTCAGCCAGATTGACCAACTTTAAGGGGTGGTTTGGGCTGATCTGGCATTTTACCTATCCCTCGCCAACTACACTCCCTGAACCTGTACTTTGGGCTACATATGTATTTCTGAAGGAACACAATACTAAAATTCATTTCAGGGGCGACTCCTGTGTGATTCAATATGGTTTTCAACCTTGAATCTACCTTAATTGAGAATATATCAGCATTTCCTGATACAGCCATCTGAGGCTGTATTTTCGCCTTCCTGGATCACATATGACACATATGACACCACTGGTATACCAGATGTAATCCTAAAACCTATGCAGTCAGATTTAGTATGTGGCAAGTGATTTTTAGGCCAAATTTCAGACTTATAGACCAATATTTGGTACTGGTTTGGGCTGATTTACATCTATTTTTGGCTATATTTAGAACACTATTTTGGTGAAATATTTTCTGGTTAGACATGTAATGCTCCAAATGTGCCTAAAATATCCTCATTAATTATTAGAATATGCATAAAATTAAATTTGGGCTTCAGATTGGCAATATTAGAATATAATTGACATCTTCCACCTGAGGGGTAACCTGGGGCCCCCCCACACCCCGGAAATTGAAATTTTTAATGTGGCCCTCGAGTATGCCAGCCTAATACAAATTCATTCTCTGATATAAACTGAGTTTCCTGTAAAAATTTCAGCCAGATTGACCAACTTTAAGGGGTGGTTTGGGCTGATCTGGCATTTTACCTATCCCTCGCCAACTACACTCCCTGAACCTGTACTTTGGGCTACATATGTATTTCTGAAGGAACACAATACTAAAATTCATTTCAGGGGCGACTCCTGTGTGATTCAATATGGTTTTCAACCTTGAATCTACCTTAATTGAGAATATATCAGCATTTCCTGATACAGCCATCTGAGGCTGTATTTTCGCCTTCCTGGATCACATATGACACATATGACACCACTGGTATACCAGATGTAATCCTAAAACCTATGCAGTCAGATTTAGTATGTGGCAAGTGATTTTTAGGCCAAATTTCAGACTTATAGACCAATATTTGGTACTGGTTTGGGCTGATTTACATCTATTTTTGGCTATATTTAGAACACTATTTTGGTGAAATATTTTCTGGTTAGACATGTAATGCTCCAAATGTGCCTAAAATATCCTCATTAATTATTAGAATATGCATAAAATTAAATTTGGGCTTCAGATTGGCAATATTAGAATATAATTGACATCTTCCACCTGAGGGGTAACCTGGGGCCCCCCCACACCCCGGAAATTGAAATTTTTAATGTGGCCCTCGAGTATGCCAGCCTAATACAAATTCATTCTCTGATATAAACTGAGTTTCCTGTAAAAATTTCAGCCAGATTGACCAACTTTAAGGGGTGGTTTGGGCTGATCTGGCATTTTACCTATCCCTCGCCAACTACACTCCCTGAACCTGTACTTTGGGCTACATATGTATTTCTGAAGGAACACAATACTAAAATTCATTTCAGGGGCGACTCCTGTGTGATTCAATATGGTTTTCAACCTTGAATCTACCTTAATTGAGAATATATCAGCATTTCCTGATACAGCCATCTGAGGCTGTATTTTCGCCTTCCTGGATCACATATGACACATATGACACCACTGGTATACCAGATGTAATCCTAAAACCTATGCAGTCAGATTTAGTATGTGGCAAGTGATTTTTAGGCCAAATTTCAGACTTATAGACCAATATTTGGTACTGGTTTGGGCTGATTTACATCTATTTTTGGCTATATTTAGAACACTATTTTGGTGAAATATTTTCTGGTTAGACATGTAATGCTCCAAATGTGCCTAAAATATCCTCATTAATTATTAGAATATGCATAAAATTAAATTTGGGCTTCAGATTGGCAATATTAGAATATAATTGACATCTTCCACCTGAGGGGTAACCTGGGGCCCCCCCACACCCCGGAAATTGAAATTTTTAATGTGGCCCTCGAGTATGCCAGCCTAATACAAATTCATTCTCTGATATAAACTGAGTTTCCTGTAAAAATTTCAGTCAGATTGAGCAACTTTAAGGGGTGGTTTGGGCTGATCTGGCATTTTACCTATCCCTCGCCAACTACACTCCCTGAACCTGTACTTTGGGCTACATATGTATTTCTGAAGGAACACAATACTAAAATTCATTTCAGGGGCGACTCCTGTGTGATTCAATATGGTTTTCAACCTTGAATCTACCTTAATTGAGAATATATCAGCATTTCCTGATACAGCCATCTGAGGCTGTATTTTCGCCTTCCTGGATCACATATGACACATATGACACCACTGGTATACCAGATGTAATCCTAAAACCTATGCAGTCAGATTTAGTATGTGGCAAGTGATTTTTAGGCCAAATTTCAGACTTATAGACCAATATTTGGTACTGGTTTGGGCTGATTTACATCTATTTTTGGCTATATTTAGAACACTATTTTGGTGAAATATTTTCTGGTTAGACATGTAATGCTCCAAATGTGCCTAAAATATCCTCATTAATTATTAGAATATGCATAAAATTAAATTTGGGCTTCAGATTGGCAATATTAGAATATAATTGACATCTTCCACCTGAGGGGTAACCTGGGGCCCCCCCACACCCCGGAAATTGAAATTTTTAATGTGGCCCTCGAGTATGCCAGCCTAATACAAATTCATTCTCTGATATAAACTGAGTTTCCTGTAAAAATTTCAGCCAGATTGACCAACTTTAAGGGGTGGTTTGGGCTGATCTGGCATTTTACCTATCCCTCGCCAACTACACTCCCTGAACCTGTACTTTGGGCTACATATGTATTTCTGAAGGAACACAATACTAAAATTCATTTCAGGGGCGACTCCTGTGTGATTCAATATGGTTTTCAACCTTGAATCTACCTTAATTGAGAATATATCAGCATTTCCTGATACAGCCATCTGAGGCTGTATTTTCGCCTTCCTGGATCACATATGACACATATGACACCACTGGTATACCAGATGTAATCCTAAAACCTATGCAGTCAGATTTAGTATGTGGCAAGTGATTTTTAGGCCAAATTTCAGACTTATAGACCAATATTTGGTACTGGTTTGGGCTGATTTACATCTATTTTTGGCTATATTTAGAACACTATTTTGGTGAAATATTTTCTGGTTAGACATGTAATGCTCCAAATGTGCCTAAAATATCCTCATTAATTATTAGAATATGCATAAAATTAAATTTGGGCTTCAGATTGGCAATATTAGAATATAATTGACATCTTCCACCTGAGGGGTAACCTGGGGCCCCCCCACACCCCGGAAATTGAAATTTTTAATGTGGCCCTCGAGTATGCCAGCCTAATACAAATTCATTCTCTGATATAAACTGAGTTTCCTGTAAAAATTTCAGCCAGATTGACCAACTTTAAGGGGTGGTTTGGGCTGATCTGGCATTTTACCTATCCCTCGCCAACTACACTCCCTGAACCTGTACTTTGGGCTACATATGTATTTCTGAAGGAACACAATACTAAAATTCATTTCAGGGGCGACTCCTGTGTGATTCAATATGGTTTTCAACCTTGAATCTACCTTAATTGAGAATATATCAGCATTTCCTGATACAGCCATCTGAGGCTGTATTTTCGCCTTCCTGGATCACATATGACACATATGACACCACTGGTATACCAGATGTAATCCTAAAACCTATGCAGTCAGATTTAGTATGTGGCAAGTGATTTTTAGGCCAAATTTCAGACTTATAGACCAATATTTGGTACTGGTTTGGGCTGATTTACATCTATTTTTGGCTATATTTAGAACACTATTTTGGTGAAATATTTTCTGGTTAGACATGTAATGCTCCAAATGTGCCTAAAATATCCTCATTAATTATTAGAATATGCATAAAATTAAATTTGGGCTTCAGATTGGCAATATTAGAATATAATTGACATCTTCCACCTGAGGGGTAACCTGGGGCCCCCCCACACCCCGGAAATTGAAATTTTTAATGTGGCCCTCGAGTATGCCAGCCTAATACAAATTCATTCTCTGATATAAACTGAGTTTCCTGTAAAAATTTCAGCCAGATTGACCAACTTTAAGGGGTGGTTTGGGCTGATCTGGCATTTTACCTATCCCTCGCCAACTACACTCCCTGAACCTGTACTTTGGGCTACATATGTATTTCTGAAGGAACACAATACTAAAATTCATTTCAGGGGCGACTCCTGTGTGATTCAATATGGTTTTCAACCTTGAATCTACCTTAATTGAGAATATATCAGCATTTCCTGATACAGCCATCTGAGGCTGTATTTTCGCCTTCCTGGATCACATATGACACATATGACACCACTGGTATACCAGATGTAATCCTAAAACCCATGCAGTCAGATTTAGTATGTGGCAAGTGATTTTTAGGCCAAATTTCAGACTTATAGACCAATATTTGGTACTGGTTTGGGCTGATTTACATCTATTTTTGGCTATATTTAGAACACTATTTTGGTGAAATATTTTCTGGTTAGACATGTAATGCTCCAAATGTGCCTAAAATATCCTCATTAATTATTAGAATATGCATAAAATTAAATTTGGGCTTCAGATTGGCAATATTAGAATATAATTGACATCTTCCACCTGAGGGGTAACCTGGGGCCCCCCCACACCCCGGAAATTGAAATTTTTAATGTGGCCCTCGAGTATGCCAGCCTAATACAAATTCATTCTCTGATATAAACTGAGTTTCCTGTAAAAATTTCAGCCAGATTGACCAACTTTAAGGGGTGGTTTGGGCTGATCTGGCATTTTACCTATCCCTCGCCAACTACACTCCCTGAACCTGTACTTTGGGCTACATATGTATTTCTGAAGGAACACAATACTAAAATTCATTTCAGGGGCGACTCCTGTGTGATTCAATATGGTTTTCAACCTTGAATCTACCTTAATTGAGAATATATCAGCATTTCCTGATACAGCCATCTGAGGCTGTATTTTCGCCTTCCTGGATCACATATGACACATATGACACCACTGGTATACCAGATGTAATCCTAAAACCTATGCAGTCAGATTTAGTATGTGGCAAGTGATTTTTAGGCCAAATTTCAGACTTATAGACCAATATTTGGTACTGGTTTGGGCTGATTTACATCTATTTTTGGCTATATTTAGAACACTATTTTGGTGAAATATTTTCTGGTTAGACATGTAATGCTCCAAATGTGCCTAAAATATCCTCATTAATTATTAGAATATGCATAAAATTAAATTTGGGCTTCAGATTGGCAATATTAGAATATAATTGACATCTTCCACCTGAGGGGTAACCTGGGGCCCCCCCACACCCCGGAAATTGAAATTTTTAATGTGGCCCTCGAGTATGCCAGCCTAATACAAATTCATTCTCTGATATAAACTGAGTTTCCTGTAAAAATTTCAGCCAGATTGACCAACTTTAAGGGGTGGTTTGGGCTGATCTGGCATTTTACCTATCCCTCGCCAACTACACTCCCTGAACCTGTACTTTGGGCTACATATGTATTTCTGAAGGAACACAATACTAAAATTCATTTCAGGGGCGACTCCTGTGTGATTCAATATGGTTTTCAACCTTGAATCTACCTTAATTGAGAATATATCAGCATTTCCTGATACAGCCATCTGAGGCTGTATTTTCGCCTTCCTGGATCACATATGACACATATGACACCACTGGTATACCAGATGTAATCCTAAAACCTATGCAGTCAGATTTAGTATGTGGCAAGTGATTTTTAGGCCAAATTTCAGACTTATAGACCAATATTTGGTACTGGTTTGGGCTGATTTACATCTATTTTTGGCTATATTTAGAACACTATTTTGGTGAAATATTTTCTGGTTAGACATGTAATGCTCCAAATGTGCCTAAAATATCCTCATTAATTATTAGAATATGCATAAAATTAAATTTGGGCTTCAGATTGGCAATATTAGAATATAATTGACATCTTCCACCTGAGGGGTAACCTGGGGCCCCCCCACACCCCGGAAATTGAAATTTTTAATGTGGCCCTCGAGTATGCCAGCCTAATACAAATTCATTCTCTGATATAAACTGAGTTTCCTGTAAAAATTTCAGCCAGATTGACCAACTTTAAGGGGTGGTTTGGGCTGATCTGGCATTTTACCTATCCCTCGCCAACTACACTCCCTGAACCTGTACTTTGGGCTACATATGTATTTCTGAAGGAACACAATACTAAAATTCATTTCAGGGGCGACTCCTGTGTGATTCAATATGGTTTTCAACCTTGAATCTACCTTAATTGAGAATATATCAGCATTTCCTGATACAGCCATCTGAGGCTGTATTTTCGCCTTCCTGGATCACATATGACACATATGACACCACTGGTATACCAGATGTAATCCTAAAACCTATGCAGTCAGATTTAGTATGTGGCAAGCGATTTTTAGGCCAAATTTCAGACTTATAGACCAATATTTGGTACTGGTTTGGGCTGATTTACATCTATTTTTGGCTATATTTAGAACACTATTTTGGTGAAATATTTTCTGGTTAGACATGTAATGCTCCAAATGTGCCTAAAATATCCTCATTAATTATTAGAATATGCATAAAATTAAATTTGGGCTTCAGATTGGCAATATTAGAATATAATTGACATCTTCCACCTGAGGGGTAACCTGGGGCCCCCCCACACCCCGGAAATTGAAATTTTTAATGTGGCCCTCGAGTATGCCAGCCTAATACAAATTCATTCTCTGATATAAACTGAGTTTCCTGTAAAAATTTCAGCCAGATTGACCAACTTTAAGGGGTGGTTTGGGCTGATCTGGCATTTTACCTATCCCTCGCCAACTACACTCCCTGAACCTGTACTTTGGGCTACATATGTATTTCTGAAGGAACACAATACTAAAATTCATTTCAGGGGCGACTCCTGTGTGATTCAATATGGTTTTCAACCTTGAATCTACCTTAATTGAGAATATATCAGCATTTCCTGATACAGCCATCTGAGGCTGTATTTTCGCCTTCCTGGATCACATATGACACATATGACACCACTGGTATACCAGATGTAATCCTAAAACCTATGCAGTCAGATTTAGTATGTGGCAAGCGATTTTTAGGCCAAATTTCAGACTTATAGACCAATATTTGGTACTGGTTTGGGCTGATTTACATCTATTTTTGGCTATATTTAGAACACTATTTTGGTGAAATATTTTCTGGTTAGACATGTAATGCTCCAAATGTGCCTAAAATATCCTCATTAATTATTAGAATATGCATAAAATTAAATTTGGGCTTCAGATTGGCAATATTAGAATATAATTGACATCTTCCACCTGAGGGGTAACCTGGGGCCCCCCCACACCCCGGAAATTGAAATTTTTAATGTGGCCCTCGAGTATGCCAGCCTAATACAAATTCATTCTCTGATATAAACTGAGTTTCCTGTAAAAATTTCAGCCAGATTGACCAACTTTAAGGGGTGGTTTGGGCTGATCTGGCATTTTACCTATCCCTCGCCAACTACACTCCCTGAACCTGTACTTTGGGCTACATATGTATTTCTGAAGGAACACAATACTAAAATTCATTTCAGGGGCGACTCCTGTGTGATTCAATATGGTTTTCAACCTTGAATCTACCTTAATTGAGAATATATCAGCATTTCCTGATACAGCCATCTGAGGCTGTATTTTCGCCTTCCTGGATCACATATGACACATATGACACCACTGGTATACCAGATGTAATCCTAAAACCTATGCAGTCAGATTTAGTATGTGGCAAGTGATTTTTAGGCCAAATTTCAGACTTATAGACCAATATTTGGTACTGGTTTGGGCTGATTTACATCTATTTTTGGCTATATTTAGAACACTATTTTGGTGAAATATTTTCTGGTTAGACATGTAATGCTCCAAATGTGCCTAAAATATCCTCATTAATTATTAGAATATGCATAAAATTAAATTTGGGCTTCAGATTGGCAATATTAGAATATAATTGACATCTTCCACCTGAGGGGTAACCTGGGGCCCCCCCACACCCCGGAAATTGAAATTTTTAATGTGGCCCTCGAGTATGCCAGCCTAATACAAATTCATTCTCTGATATAAACTGAGTTTCCTGTAAAAATTTCAGCCAGATTGACCAACTTTAAGGGGTGGTTTGGGCTGATCTGGCATTTTACCTATCCCTCGCCAACTACACTCCCTGAACCTGTACTTTGGGCTACATATGTATTTCTGAAGGAACACAATACTAAAATTCATTTCAGGGGCGACTCCTGTGTGATTCAATATGGTTTTCAACCTTGAATCTACCTTAATTGAGAATATATCAGCATTTCCTGATACAGCCATCTGAGGCTGTATTTTCGCCTTCCTGGATCACATATGACACATATGACACCACTGGTATACCAGATGTAATCCTAAAACCTATGCAGTCAGATTTAGTATGTGGCAAGTGATTTTTAGGCCAAATTTCAGACTTATAGACCAATATTTGGTACTGGTTTGGGCTGATTTACATCTATTTTTGGCTATATTTAGAACACTATTTTGGTGAAATATTTTCTGGTTAGACATGTAATGCTCCAAATGTGCCTAAAATATCCTCATTAATTATTAGAATATGCATAAAATTAAATTTGGGCTTCAGATTGGCAATATTAGAATATAATTGACATCTTCCACCTGAGGGGTAACCTGGGGCCCCCCCACACCCCGGAAATTGAAATTTTTAATGTGGCCCTCGAGTATGCCAGCCTAATACAAATTCATTCTCTGATATAAACTGAGTTTCCTGTAAAAATTTCAGCCAGATTGACCAACTTTAAGGGGTGGTTTGGGCTGATCTGGCATTTTACCTATCCCTCGCCAACTACACTCCCTGAACCTGTACTTTGGGCTACATATGTATTTCTGAAGGAACACAATACTAAAATTCATTTCAGGGGCGACTCCTGTGTGATTCAATATGGTTTTCAACCTTGAATCTACCTTAATTGAGAATATATCAGCATTTCCTGATACAGCCATCTGAGGCTGTATTTTCGCCTTCCTGGATCACATATGACACATATGACACCACTGGTATACCAGATGTAATCCTAAAACCTATGCAGTCAGATTTAGTATGTGGCAAGCGATTTTTAGGCCAAATTTCAGACTTATAGACCAATATTTGGTACTGGTTTGGGCTGATTTACATCTATTTTTGGCTATATTTAGAACACTATTTTGGTGAAATATTTTCTGGTTAGACATGTAATGCTCCAAATGTGCCTAAAATATCCTCATTAATTATTAGAATATGCATAAAATTAAATTTGGGCTTCAGATTGGCAATATTAGAATATAATTGACATCTTCCACCTGAGGGGTAACCTGGGGCCCCCCCACACCCCGGAAATTGAAATTTTTAATGTGGCCCTCGAGTATGCCAGCCTAATACAAATTCATTCTCTGATATAAACTGAGTTTCCTGTAAAAATTTCAGCCAGATTGACCAACTTTAAGGGGTGGTTTGGGCTGATCTGGCATTTTACCTATCCCTCGCCAACTACACTCCCTGAACCTGTACTTTGGGCTACATATGTATTTCTGAAGGAACACAATACTAAAATTCATTTCAGGGGCGACTCCTGTGTGATTCAATATGGTTTTCAACCTTGAATCTACCTTAATTGAGAATATATCAGCATTTCCTGATACAGCCATCTGAGGCTGTATTTTCGCCTTCCTGGATCACATATGACACATATGACACCACTGGTATACCAGATGTAATCCTAAAACCTATGCAGTCAGATTTAGTATGTGGCAAGTGATTTTTAGGCCAAATTTCAGACTTATAGACCAATATTTGGTACTGGTTTGGGCTGATTTACATCTATTTTTGGCTATATTTAGAACACTATTTTGGTGAAATATTTTCTGGTTAGACATGTAATGCTCCAAATGTGCCTAAAATATCCTCATTAATTATTAGAATATGCATAAAATTAAATTTGGGCTTCAGATTGGCAATATTAGAATATAATTGACATCTTCCACCTGAGGGGTAACCTGGGGCCCCCCCACACCCCGGAAATTGAAATTTTTAATGTGGCCCTCGAGTATGCCAGCCTAATACAAATTCATTCTCTGATATAAACTGAGTTTCCTGTAAAAATTTCAGCCAGATTGACCAACTTTAAGGGGTGGTTTGGGCTGATCTGGCATTTTACCTATCCCTCGCCAACTACACTCCCTGAACCTGTACTTTGGGCTACATATGTATTTCTGAAGGAACACAATACTAAAATTCATTTCAGGGGCGACTCCTGTGTGATTCAATATGGTTTTCAACCTTGAATCTACCTTAATTGAGAATATATCAGCATTTCCTGATACAGCCATCTGAGGCTGTATTTTCGCCTTCCTGGATCACATATGACACCACTGGTATACCAGATGTAATCCTAAAACCTATGCAGTCAGATTTAGTATGTGGCAAGCGATTTTTAGGCCAAATTTCAGACTTATAGACCAATATTTGGTACTGGTTTGGGCTGATTTACATCTATTTTTGGCTATATTTAGAACACTATTTTGGTGAAATATTTTCTGGTTAGACATGTAATGCTCCAAATGTGCCTAAAATATCCTCATTAATTATTAGAATATGCATAAAATTAAATTTGGGCTTCAGATTGGCAATATTAGAATATAATTGACATCTTCCACCTGAGGGGTAACCTGGGGCCCCCCCACACCCCGGAAATTGAAATTTTTAATGTGGCCCTCGAGTATGCCAGCCTAATACAAATTCATTCTCTGATATAAACTGAGTTTCCTGTAAAAATTTCAGCCAGATTGACCAACTTTAAGGGGTGGTTTGGGCTGATCTGGCATTTTACCTATCCCTCGCCAACTACACTCCCTGAACCTGTACTTTGGGCTACATATGTATTTCTGAAGGAACACAATACTAAAATTCATTTCAGGGGCGACTCCTGTGTGATTCAATATGGTTTTCAACCTTGAATCTACCTTAATTGAGAATATATCAGCATTTCCTGATACAGCCATCTGAGGCTGTATTTTCGCCTTCCTGGATCACATATGACACATATGACACCACTGGTATACCAGATGTAATCCTAAAACCTATGCAGTCAGATTTAGTATGTGGCAAGTGATTTTTAGGCCAAATTTCAGACTTATAGACCAATATTTGGTACTGGTTTGGGCTGATTTACATCTATTTTTGGCTATATTTAGAACACTATTTTGGTGAAATATTTTCTGGTTAGACATGTAATGCTCCAAATGTGCCTAAAATATCCTCATTAATTATTAGAATATGCATAAAATTAAATTTGGGCTTCAGATTGGCAATATTAGAATATAATTGACATCTTCCACCTGAGGGGTAACCTGGGGCCCCCCCACACCCCGGAAATTGAAATTTTTAATGTGGCCCTCGAGTATGCCAGCCTAATACAAATTCATTCTCTGATATAAACTGAGTTTCCTGTAAAAATTTCAGCCAGATTGACCAACTTTAAGGGGTGGTTTGGGCTGATCTGGCATTTTACCTATCCCTCGCCAACTACACTCCCTGAACCTGTACTTTGGGCTACATATGTATTTCTGAAGGAACACAATACTAAAATTCATTTCAGGGGCGACTCCTGTGTGATTCAATATGGTTTTCAACCTTGAATCTACCTTAATTGAGAATATATCAGCATTTCCTGATACAGCCATCTGAGGCTGTATTTTCGCCTTCCTGGATCACATATGACACATATGACACCACTGGTATACCAGATGTAATCCTAAAACCTATGCAGTCAGATTTAGTATGTGGCAAGCGATTTTTAGGCCAAATTTCAGACTTATAGACCAATATTTGGTACTGGTTTGGGCTGATTTACATCTATTTTTGGCTATATTTAGAACACTATTTTGGTGAAATATTTTCTGGTTAGACATGTAATGCTCCAAATGTGCCTAAAATATCCTCATTAATTATTAGAATATGCATAAAATTAAATTTGGGCTTCAGATTGGCAATATTAGAATATAATTGACATCTTCCACCTGAGGGGTAACCTGGGGCCCCCCCACACCCCGGAAATTGAAATTTTTAATGTGGCCCTCGAGTATGCCAGCCTAATACAAATTCATTCTCTGATATAAACTGAGTTTCCTGTAAAAATTTCAGCCAGATTGACCAACTTTAAGGGGTGGTTTGGGCTGATCTGGCATTTTACCTATCCCTCGCCAACTACACTCCCTGAACCTGTACTTTGGGCTACATATGTATTTCTGAAGGAACACAATACTAAAATTCATTTCAGGGGCGACTCCTGTGTGATTCAATATGGTTTTCAACCTTGAATCTACCTTAATTGAGAATATATCAGCATTTCCTGATACAGCCATCTGAGGCTGTATTTTCGCCTTCCTGGATCACATATGACACATATGACACCACTGGTATACCAGATGTAATCCTAAAACCTATGCAGTCAGATTTAGTATGTGGCAAGTGATTTTTAGGCCAAATTTCAGACTTATAGACCAATATTTGGTACTGGTTTGGGCTGATTTACATCTATTTTTGGCTATATTTAGAACACTATTTTGGTGAAATATTTTCTGGTTAGACATGTAATGCTCCAAATGTGCCTAAAATATCCTCATTAATTATTAGAATATGCATAAAATTAAATTTGGGCTTCAGATTGGCAATATTAGAATATAATTGACATCTTCCACCTGAGGGGTAACCTGGGGCCCCCCCACACCCCGGAAATTGAAATTTTTAATGTGGCCCTCGAGTATGCCAGCCTAATACAAATTCATTCTCTGATATAAACTGAGTTTCCTGTAAAAATTTCAGCCAGATTGACCAACTTTAAGGGGTGGTTTGGGCTGATCTGGCATTTTACCTATCCCTCGCCAACTACACTCCCTGAACCTGTACTTTGGGCTACATATGTATTTCTGAAGGAACACAATACTAAAATTCATTTCAGGGGCGACTCCTGTGTGATTCAATATGGTTTTCAACCTTGAATCTACCTTAATTGAGAATATATCAGCATTTCCTGATACAGCCATCTGAGGCTGTATTTTCGCCTTCCTGGATCACATATGACACATATGACACCACTGGTATACCAGATGTAATCCTAAAACCTATGCAGTCAGATTTAGTATGTGGCAAGTGATTTTTAGGCCAAATTTCAGACTTATAGACCAATATTTGGTACTGGTTTGGGCTGATTTACATCTATTTTTGGCTATATTTAGAACACTATTTTGGTGAAATATTTTCTGGTTAGACATGTAATGCTCCAAATGTGCCTAAAATATCCTCATTAATTATTAGAATATGCATAAAATTAAATTTGGGCTTCAGATTGGCAATATTAGAATATAATTGACATCTTCCACCTGAGGGGTAACCTGGGGCCCCCCCACACCCCGGAAATTGAAATTTTTAATGTGGCCCTCGAGTATGCCAGCCTAATACAAATTCATTCTCTGATATAAACTGAGTTTCCTGTAAAAATTTCAGCCAGATTGACCAACTTTAAGGGGTGGTTTGGGCTGATCTGGCATTTTACCTATCCCTCGCCAACTACACTCCCTGAACCTGTACTTTGGGCTACATATGTATTTCTGAAGGAACACAATACTAAAATTCATTTCAGGGGCGACTCCTGTGTGATTCAATATGGTTTTCAACCTTGAATCTACCTTAATTGAGAATATATCAGCATTTCCTGATACAGCCATCTGAGGCTGTATTTTCGCCTTCCTGGATCACATATGACACATATGACACCACTGGTATACCAGATGTAATCCTAAAACCTATGCAGTCAGATTTAGTATGTGGCAAGTGATTTTTAGGCCAAATTTCAGACTTATAGACCAATATTTGGTACTGGTTTGGGCTGATTTACATCTATTTTTGGCTATATTTAGAACACTATTTTGGTGAAATATTTTCTGGTTAGACATGTAATGCTCCAAATGTGCCTAAAATATCCTCATTAATTATTAGAATATGCATAAAATTAAATTTGGGCTTCAGATTGGCAATATTAGAATATAATTGACATCTTCCACCTGAGGGGTAACCTGGGGCCCCCCCACACCCCGGAAATTGAAATTTTTAATGTGGCCCTCGAGTATGCCAGCCTAATACAAATTCATTCTCTGATATAAACTGAGTTTCCTGTAAAAATTTCAGCCAGATTGACCAACTTTAAGGGGTGGTTTGGGCTGATCTGGCATTTTACCTATCCCTCGCCAACTACACTCCCTGAACCTGTACTTTGGGCTACATATGTATTTCTGAAGGAACACAATACTAAAATTCATTTCAGGGGCGACTCCTGTGTGATTCAATATGGTTTTCAACCTTGAATCTACCTTAATTGAGAATATATCAGCATTTCCTGATACAGCCATCTGAGGCTGTATTTTCGCCTTCCTGGATCACATATGACACATATGACACCACTGGTATACCAGATGTAATCCTAAAACCTATGCAGTCAGATTTAGTATGTGGCAAGCGATTTTTAGGCCAAATTTCAGACTTATAGACCAATATTTGGTACTGGTTTGGGCTGATTTACATCTATTTTTGGCTATATTTAGAACACTATTTTGGTGAAATATTTTCTGGTTAGACATGTAATGCTCCAAATGTGCCTAAAATATCCTCATTAATTATTAGAATATGCATAAAATTAAATTTGGGCTTCAGATTGGCAATATTAGAATATAATTGACATCTTCCACCTGAGGGGTAACCTGGGGCCCCCCCACACCCCGGAAATTGAAATTTTTAATGTGGCCCTCGAGTATGCCAGCCTAATACAAATTCATTCTCTGATATAAACTGAGTTTCCTGTAAAAATTTCAGCCAGATTGACCAACTTTAAGGGGTGGTTTGGGCTGATCTGGCATTTTACCTATCCCTCGCCAACTACACTCCCTGAACCTGTACTTTGGGCTACATATGTATTTCTGAAGGAACACAATACTAAAATTCATTTCAGGGGCGACTCCTGTGTGATTCAATATGGTTTTCAACCTTGAATCTACCTTAATTGAGAATATATCAGCATTTCCTGATACAGCCATCTGAGGCTGTATTTTCGCCTTCCTGGATCACATATGACACATATGACACCACTGGTATACCAGATGTAATCCTAAAACCTATGCAGTCAGATTTAGTATGTGGCAAGTGATTTTTAGGCCAAATTTCAGACTTATAGACCAATATTTGGTACTGGTTTGGGCTGATTTACATCTATTTTTGGCTATATTTAGAACACTATTTTGGTGAAATATTTTCTGGTTAGACATGTAATGCTCCAAATGTGCCTAAAATATCCTCATTAATTATTAGAATATGCATAAAATTAAATTTGGGCTTCAGATTGGCAATATTAGAATATAATTGACATCTTCCACCTGAGGGGTAACCTGGGGCCCCCCCACACCCCGGAAATTGAAATTTTTAATGTGGCCCTCGAGTATGCCAGCCTAATACAAATTCATTCTCTGATATAAACTGAGTTTCCTGTAAAAATTTCAGCCAGATTGACCAACTTTAAGGGGTGGTTTGGGCTGATCTGGCATTTTACCTATCCCTCGCCAACTACACTCCCTGAACCTGTACTTTGGGCTACATATGTATTTCTGAAGGAACACAATACTAAAATTCATTTCAGGGGCGACTCCTGTGTGATTCAATATGGTTTTCAACCTTGAATCTACCTTAATTGAGAATATATCAGCATTTCCTGATACAGCCATCTGAGGCTGTATTTTCGCCTTCCTGGATCACATATGACACATATGACACCACTGGTATACCAGATGTAATCCTAAAACCTATGCAGTCAGATTTAGTATGTGGCAAGTGATTTTTAGGCCAAATTTCAGACTTATAGACCAATATTTGGTACTGGTTTGGGCTGATTTACATCTATTTTTGGCTATATTTAGAACACTATTTTGGTGAAATATTTTCTGGTTAGACATGTAATGCTCCAAATGTGCCTAAAATATCCTCATTAATTATTAGAATATGCATAAAATTAAATTTGGGCTTCAGATTGGCAATATTAGAATATAATTGACATCTTCCACCTGAGGGGTAACCTGGGGCCCCCCCACACCCCGGAAATTGAAATTTTTAATGTGGCCCTCGAGTATGCCAGCCTAATACAAATTCATTCTCTGATATAAACTGAGTTTCCTGTAAAAATTTCAGCCAGATTGACCAACTTTAAGGGGTGGTTTGGGCTGATCTGGCATTTTACCTATCCCTCGCCAACTACACTCCCTGAACCTGTACTTTGGGCTACATATGTATTTCTGAAGGAACACAATACTAAAATTCATTTCAGGGGCGACTCCTGTGTGATTCAATATGGTTTTCAACCTTGAATCTACCTTAATTGAGAATATATCAGCATTTCCTGATACAGCCATCTGAGGCTGTATTTTCGCCTTCCTGGATCACATATGACACATATGACACCACTGGTATACCAGATGTAATCCTAAAACCTATGTAGTCAGATTTAGTATGTGGCAAGTGATTTTTAGGCCAAATTTCAGACTTATAGACCAATATTTGGTACTGGTTTGGGCTGATTTACATCTATTTTTGGCTATATTTAGAACACTATTTTGGTGAAATATTTTCTGGTTAGACATGTAATGCTCCAAATGTGCCTAAAATATCCTCATTAATTATTAGAATATGCATAAAATTAAATTTGGGCTTCAGATTGGCAATATTAGAATATAATTGACATCTTCCACCTGAGGGGTAACCTGGGGCCCCCCACACCCCGGAAATTGAAATTTTTAATGTGGCCCTCGAGTATGCCAGCCTAATACAAATTCATTCTCTGATATAAACTGAGTTTCCTGTAAAAATTTCAGCCAGATTGACCAACTTTAAGGGGTGGTTTGGGCTGATCTGGCATTTTACCTATCCCTCGCCAACTACACTCCCTGAACCTGTACTTTGGGCTACATATGTATTTCTGAAGGAACACAATACTAAAATTCATTTCAGGGGCGACTCCTGTGTGATTCAATATGGTTTTCAACCTTGAATCTACCTTAATTGAGAATATATCAGCATTTCCTGATACAGCCATCTGAGGCTGTATTTTCGCCTTCCTGGATCACATATGACACATATGACACCACTGGTATACCAGATGTAATCCTAAAACCTATGCAGTCAGATTTAGTATGTGGCAAGTGATTTTTAGGCCAAATTTCAGACTTATAGACCAATATTTGGTACTGGTTTGGGCTGATTTACATCTATTTTTGGCTATATTTAGAACACTATTTTGGTGAAATATTTTCTGGTTAGACATGTAATGCTCCAAATGTGCCTAAAATATCCTCATTAATTATTAGAATATGCATAAAATTAAATTTGGGCTTCAGATTGGCAATATTAGAATATAATTGACATCTTCCACCTGAGGGGTAACCTGGGGCCCCCCCACACCCCGGAAATTGAAATTTTTAATGTGGCCCTCGAGTATGCCAGCCTAATACAAATTCATTCTCTGATATAAACTGAGTTTCCTGTAAAAATTTCAGCCAGATTGACCAACTTTAAGGGGTGGTTTGGGCTGATCTGGCATTTTACCTATCCCTCGCCAACTACACTCCCTGAACCTGTACTTTGGGCTACATATGTATTTCTGAAGGAACACAATACTAAAATTCATTTCAGGGGCGACTCCTGTGTGATTCAATATGGTTTTCAACCTTGAATCTACCTTAATTGAGAATATATCAGCATTTCCTGATACAGCCATCTGAGGCTGTATTTTCGCCTTCCTGGATCACATATGACACATATGACACCACTGGTATACCAGATGTAATCCTAAAACCTATGCAGTCAGATTTAGTATGTGGCAAGTGATTTTTAGGCCAAATTTCAGACTTATAGACCAATATTTGGTACTGGTTTGGGCTGATTTACATCTATTTTTGGCTATATTTAGAACACTATTTTGGTGAAATATTTTCTGGTTAGACATGTAATGCTCCAAATGTGCCTAAAATATCCTCATTAATTATTAGAATATGCATAAAATTAAATTTGGGCTTCAGATTGGCAATATTAGAATATAATTGACATCTTCCACCTGAGGGGTAACCTGGGGCCCCCCCACACCCCGGAAATTGAAATTTTTAATGTGGCCCTCGAGTATGCCAGCCTAATACAAATTCATTCTCTGATATAAACTGAGTTTCCTGTAAAAATTTCAGCCAGATTGACCAACTTTAAGGGGTGGTTTGGGCTGATCTGGCATTTTACCTATCCCTCGCCAACTACACTCCCTGAACCTGTACTTTGGGCTACATATGTATTTCTGAAGGAACACAATACTAAAATTCATTTCAGGGGCGACTCCTGTGTGATTCAATATGGTTTTCAACCTTGAATCTACCTTAATTGAGAATATATCAGCATTTCCTGATACAGCCATCTGAGGCTGTATTTTCGCCTTCCTGGATCACATATGACACATATGACACCACTGGTATACCAGATGTAATCCTAAAACCTATGCAGTCAGATTTAGTATGTGGCAAGTGATTTTTAGGCCAAATTTCAGACTTATAGACCAATATTTGGTACTGGTTTGGGCTGATTTACATCTATTTTTGGCTATATTTAGAACACTATTTTGGTGAAATATTTTCTGGTTAGACATGTAATGCTCCAAATGTGCCTAAAATATCCTCATTAATTATTAGAATATGCATAAAATTAAATTTGGGCTTCAGATTGGCAATATTAGAATATAATTGACATCTTCCACCTGAGGGGTAACCTGGGGCCCCCCCACACCCCGGAAATTGAAATTTTTAATGTGGCCCTCGAGTATGCCAGCCTAATACAAATTCATTCTCTGATATAAACTGAGTTTCCTGTAAAAATTTCAGCCAGATTGACCAACTTTAAGGGGTGGTTTGGGCTGATCTGGCATTTTACCTATCCCTCGCCAACTACACTCCCTGAACCTGTACTTTGGGCTACATATGTATTTCTGAAGGAACACAATACTAAAATTCATTTCAGGGGCGACTCCTGTGTGATTCAATATGGTTTTCAACCTTGAATCTACCTTAATTGAGAATATATCAGCATTTCCTGATACAGCCATCTGAGGCTGTATTTTCGCCTTCCTGGATCACATATGACACATATGACACCACTGGTATACCAGATGTAATCCTAAAACCTATGCAGTCAGATTTAGTATGTGGCAAGTGATTTTTAGGCCAAATTTCAGACTTATAGACCAATATTTGGTACTGGTTTGGGCTGATTTACATCTATTTTTGGCTATATTTAGAACACTATTTTGGTGAAATATTTTCTGGTTAGACATGTAATGCTCCAAATGTGCCTAAAATATCCTCATTAATTATTAGAATATGCATAAAATTAAATTTGGGCTTCAGATTGGCAATATTAGAATATAATTGACATCTTCCACCTGAGGGGTAACCTGGGGCCCCCCCACACCCCGGAAATTGAAATTTTTAATGTGGCCCTCGAGTATGCCAGCCTAATACAAATTCATTCTCTGATATAAACTGAGTTTCCTGTAAAAATTTCAGCCAGATTGACCAACTTTAAGGGGTGGTTTGGGCTGATCTGGCATTTTACCTATCCCTCGCCAACTACACTCCCTGAACCTGTACTTTGGGCTACATATGTATTTCTGAAGGAACACAATACTAAAATTCATTTCAGGGGCGACTCCTGTGTGATTCAATATGGTTTTCAACCTTGAATCTACCTTAATTGAGAATATATCAGCATTTCCTGATACAGCCATCTGAGGCTGTATTTTCGCCTTCCTGGATCACATATGACACATATGACACCACTGGTATACCAGATGTAATCCTAAAACCTATGCAGTCAGATTTAGTATGTGGCAAGTGATTTTTAGGCCAAATTTCAGACTTATAGACCAATATTTGGTACTGGTTTGGGCTGATTTACATCTATTTTTGGCTATATTTAGAACACTATTTTGGTGAAATATTTTCTGGTTAGACATGTAATGCTCCAAATGTGCCTAAAATATCCTCATTAATTATTAGAATATGCATAAAATTAAATTTGGGCTTCAGATTGGCAATATTAGAATATAATTGACATCTTCCACCTGAGGGGTAACCTGGGGCCCCCCCACACCCCGGAAATTGAAATTTTTAATGTGGCCCTCGAGTATGCCAGCCTAATACAAATTCATTCTCTGATATAAACTGAGTTTCCTGTAAAAATTTCAGCCAGATTGACCAACTTTAAGGGGTGGTTTGGGCTGATCTGGCATTTTACCTATCCCTCGCCAACTACACTCCCTGAACCTGTACTTTGGGCTACATATGTATTTCTGAAGGAACACAATACTAAAATTCATTTCAGGGGCGACTCCTGTGTGATTCAATATGGTTTTCAACCTTGAATCTACCTTAATTGAGAATATATCAGCATTTCCTGATACAGCCATCTGAGGCTGTATTTTCGCCTTCCTGGATCACATATGACACATATGACACCACTGGTATACCAGATGTAATCCTAAAACCTATGCAGTCAGATTTAGTATGTGGCAAGTGATTTTTAGGCCAAATTTCAGACTTATAGACCAATATTTGGTACTGGTTTGGGCTGATTTACATCTATTTTTGGCTATATTTAGAACACTATTTTGGTGAAATATTTTCTGGTTAGACATGTAATGCTCCAAATGTGCCTAAAATATCCTCATTAATTATTAGAATATGCATAAAATTAAATTTGGGCTTCAGATTGGCAATATTAGAATATAATTGACATCTTCCACCTGAGGGGTAACCTGGGGCCCCCCCACACCCCGGAAATTGAAATTTTTAATGTGGCCCTCGAGTATGCCAGCCTAATACAAATTCATTCTCTGATATAAACTGAGTTTCCTGTAAAAATTTCAGCCAGATTGACCAACTTTAAGGGGTGGTTTGGGCTGATCTGGCATTTTACCTATCCCTCGCCAACTACACTCCCTGAACCTGTACTTTGGGCTACATATGTATTTCTGAAGGAACACAATACTAAAATTCATTTCAGGGGCGACTCCTGTGTGATTCAATATGGTTTTCAACCTTGAATCTACCTTAATTGAGAATATATCAGCATTTCCTGATACAGCCATCTGAGGCTGTATTTTCGCCTTCCTGGATCACATATGACACATATGACACCACTGGTATACCAGATGTAATCCTAAAACCTATGCAGTCAGATTTAGTATGTGGCAAGTGATTTTTAGGCCAAATTTCAGACTTATAGACCAATATTTGGTACTGGTTTGGGCTGATTTACATCTATTTTTGGCTATATTTAGAACACTATTTTGGTGAAATATTTTCTGGTTAGACATGTAATGCTCCAAATGTGCCTAAAATATCCTCATTAATTATTAGAATATGCATAAAATTAAATTTGGGCTTCAGATTGGCAATATTAGAATATAATTGACATCTTCCACCTGAGGGGTAACCTGGGGCCCCCCCACACCCCGGAAATTGAAATTTTTAATGTGGCCCTCGAGTATGCCAGCCTAATACAAATTCATTCTCTGATATAAACTGAGTTTCCTGTAAAAATTTCAGCCAGATTGACCAACTTTAAGGGGTGGTTTGGGCTGATCTGGCATTTTACCTATTCCTCGCCAACTACACTCCCTGAACCTGTACTTTGGGCTACATATGTATTTCTGAAGGAACACAATACTAAAATTCATTTCAGGGGCGACTCCTGTGTGATTCAATATGGTTTTCAACCTTGAATCTACCTTAATTGAGAATATATCAGCATTTCCTGATACAGCCATCTGAGGCTGTATTTTCGCCTTCCTGGATCACATATGACACATATGACACCACTGGTATACCAGATGTAATCCTAAAACCTATGCAGTCAGATTTAGTATGTGGCAAGTGATTTTTAGGCCAAATTTCAGACTTATAGACCAATATTTGGTACTGGTTTGGGCTGATTTACATCTATTTTTGGCTATATTTAGAACACTATTTTGGTGAAATATTTTCTGGTTAGACATGTAATGCTCCAAATGTGCCTAAAATATCCTCATTAATTATTAGAATATGCATAAAATTAAATTTGGGCTTCAGATTGGCAATATTAGAATATAATTGACATCTTCCACCTGAGGGGTAACCTGGGGCCCCCCCACACCCCGGAAATTGAAATTTTTAATGTGGCCCTCGAGTATGCCAGCCTAATACAAATTCATTCTCTGATATAAACTGAGTTTCCTGTAAAAATTTCAGCCAGATTGACCAACTTTAAGGGGTGGTTTGGGCTGATCTGGCATTTTACCTATCCCTCGCCAACTACACTCCCTGAACCTGTACTTTGGGCTACATATGTATTTCTGAAGGAACACAATACTAAAATTCATTTCAGGGGCGACTCCTGTGTGATTCAATATGGTTTTCAACCTTGAATCTACCTTAATTGAGAATATATCAGCATTTCCTGATACAGCCATCTGAGGCTGTATTTTCGCCTTCCTGGATCACATATGACACATATGACACCACTGGTATACCAGATGTAATCCTAAAACCTATGCAGTCAGATTTAGTATGTGGCAAGTGATTTTTAGGCCAAATTTCAGACTTATAGACCAATATTTGGTACTGGTTTGGGCTGATTTACATCTATTTTTGGCTATATTTAGAACACTATTTTGGTGAAATATTTTCTGGTTAGACATGTAATGCTCCAAATGTGCCTAAAATATCCTCATTAATTATTAGAATATGCATAAAATTAAATTTGGGCTTCAGATTGGCAATATTAGAATATAATTGACATCTTCCACCTGAGGGGTAACCTGGGGCCCCCCCACACCCCGGAAATTGAAATTTTTAATGTGGCCCTCGAGTATGCCAGCCTAATACAAATTCATTCTCTGATATAAACTGAGTTTCCTGTAAAAATTTCAGCCAGATTGACCAACTTTAAGGGGTGGTTTGGGCTGATCTGGCATTTTACCTATCCCTCGCCAACTACACTCCCTGAACCTGTACTTTGGGCTACATATGTATTTCTGAAGGAACACAATACTAAAATTCATTTCAGGGGCGACTCCTGTGTGATTCAATATGGTTTTCAACCTTGAATCTACCTTAATTGAGAATATATCAGCATTTCCTGATACAGCCATCTGAGGCTGTATTTTCGCCTTCCTGGATCACATATGACACATATGACACCACTGGTATACCAGATGTAATCCTAAAACCTATGCAGTCAGATTTAGTATGTGGCAAGTGATTTTTAGGCCAAATTTCAGACTTATAGACCAATATTTGGTACTGGTTTGGGCTGATTTACATCTATTTTTGGCTATATTTAGAACACTATTTTGGTGAAATATTTTCTGGTTAGACATGTAATGCTCCAAATGTGCCTAAAATATCCTCATTAATTATTAGAATATGCATAAAATTAAATTTGGGCTTCAGATTGGCAATATTAGAATATAATTGACATCTTCCACCTGAGGGGTAACCTGGGGCCCCCCCCACACCCCGGAAATTGAAATTTTTAATGTGGCCCTCGAGTATGCCAGCCTAATACAAATTCATTCTCTGATATAAACTGAGTTTCCTGTAAAAATTTCAGCCAGATTGACCAACTTTAAGGGGTGGTTTGGGCTGATCTGGCATTTTACCTATCCCTCGCCAACTACACTCCCTGAACCTGTACTTTGGGCTACATATGTATTTCTGAAGGAACACAATACTAAAATTCATTTCAGGGGCGACTCCTGTGTGATTCAATATGGTTTTCAACCTTGAATCTACCTTAATTGAGAATATATCAGCATTTCCTGATACAGCCATCTGAGGCTGTATTTTCGCCTTCCTGGATCACATATGACACATATGACACCACTGGTATACCAGATGTAATCCTAAAACCTATGCAGTCAGATTTAGTATGTGGCAAGTGATTTTTAGGCCAAATTTCAGACTTATAGACCAATATTTGGTACTGGTTTGGGCTGATTTACATCTATTTTTGGCTATATTTAGAACACTATTTTGGTGAAATATTTTCTGGTTAGACATGTAATGCTCCAAATGTGCCTAAAATATCCTCATTAATTATTAGAATATGCATAAAATTAAATTTGGGCTTCAGATTGGCAATATTAGAATATAATTGACATCTTCCACCTGAGGGGTAACCTGGGGCCCCCCCACACCCCGGAAATTGAAATTTTTAATGTGGCCCTCGAGTATGCCAGCCTAATACAAATTCATTCTCTGATATAAACTGAGTTTCCTGTAAAAATTTCAGCCAGATTGACCAACTTTAAGGGGTGGTTTGGGCTGATCTGGCATTTTACCTATCCCTCGCCAACTACACTCCCTGAACCTGTACTTTGGGCTACATATGTATTTCTGAAGGAACACAATACTAAAATTCATTTCAGGGGCGACTCCTGTGTGATTCAATATGGTTTTCAACCTTGAATCTACCTTAATTGAGGATATATCAGCATTTCCTGATACAGCCATCTGAGGCTGTATTTTCGCCTTCCTGGATCACATATGACACATATGACACCACTGGTATACCAGATGTAATCCTAAAACCTATGCAGTCAGATTTAGTATGTGGCAAGTGATTTTTAGGCCAAATTTCAGACTTATAGACCAATATTTGGTACTGGTTTGGGCTGATTTACATCTATTTTTGGCTATATTTAGAACACTATTTTGGTGAAATATTTTCTGGTTAGACATGTAATGCTCCAAATGTGCCTAAAATATCCTCATTAATTATTAGAATATGCATAAAATTAAATTTGGGCTTCAGATTGGCAATATTAGAATATAATTGACATCTTCCACCTGAGGGGTAACCTGGGGCCCCCCCACACCCCGGAAATTGAAATTTTTAATGTGGCCCTCGAGTATGCCAGCCTAATACAAATTCATTCTCTGATATAAACTGAGTTTCCTGTAAAAATTTCAGCCAGATTGACCAACTTTAAGGGGTGGTTTGGGCTGATCTGGCATTTTACCTATCCCTCGCCAACTACACTCCCTGAACCTGTACTTTGGGCTACATATGTATTTCTGAAGGAACACAATACTAAAATTCATTTCAGGGGCGACTCCTGTGTGATTCAATATGGTTTTCAACCTTGAATCTACCTTAATTGAGAATATATCAGCATTTCCTGATACAGCCATCTGAGGCTGTATTTTCGCCTTCCTGGATCACATATGACACATATGACACCACTGGTATACCAGATGTAATCCTAAAACCTATGCAGTCAGATTTAGTATGTGGCAAGTGATTTTTAGGCCAAATTTCAGACTTATAGACCAATATTTGGTACTGGTTTGGGCTGATTTACATCTATTTTTGGCTATATTTAGAACACTATTTTGGTGAAATATTTTCTGGTTAGACATGTAATGCTCCAAATGTGCCTAAAATATCCTCATTAATTATTAGAATATGCATAAAATTAAATTTGGGCTTCAGATTGGCAATATTAGAATATAATTGACATCTTCCACCTGAGGGGTAACCTGGGGCCCCCCCACACCCCGAAAATTGAAATTTTTAATGTGGCCCTCGAGTATGCCAGCCTAATACAAATTCATTCTCTGATATAAACTGAGTTTCCTGTAAAAATTTCAGCCAGATTGACCAACTTTAAGGGGTGGTTTGGGCTGATCTGGCATTTTACCTATCCCTCGCCAACTACACTCCCTGAACCTGTACTTTGGGCTACATATGTATTTCTGAAGGAACACAATACTAAAATTCATTTCAGGGGCGACTCCTGTGTGATTCAATATGGTTTTCAACCTTGAATCTACCTTAATTGAGAATATATCAGCATTTCCTGATACAGCCATCTGAGGCTGTATTTTCGCCTTCCTGGATCACATATGACACATATGACACCACTGGTATACCAGATGTAATCCTAAAACCTATGCAGTCAGATTTAGTATGTGGCAAGTGATTTTTAGGCCAAATTTCAGACTTATAGACCAATATTTGGTACTGGTTTGGGCTGATTTACATCTATTTTTGGCTATATTTAGAACACTATTTTGGTGAAATATTTTCTGGTTAGACATGTAATGCTCCAAATGTGCCTAAAATATCCTCATTAATTATTAGAATATGCATAAAATTAAATTTGGGCTTCAGATTGGCAATATTAGAATATAATTGACATCTTCCACCTGAGGGGTAACCTGGGGCCCCCCCACACCCCGGAAATTGAAATTTTTAATGTGGCTCTCGAGTATGCCAGCCTAATACAAATTCATTCTCTGATATAAACTGAGTTTCCTGTAAAAATTTCAGCCAGATTGACCAACTTTAAGGGGTGGTTTGGGCTGATCTGGCATTTTACCTATCCCTCGCCAACTACACTCCCTGAACCTGTACTTTGGGCTACATATGTATTTCTGAAGGAACACAATACTAAAATTCATTTCAGGGGCGACTCCTGTGTGATTCAATATGGTTTTCAACCTTGAATCTACCTTAATTGAGAATATATCAGCATTTCCTGATACAGCCATCTGAGGCTGTATTTTCGCCTTCCTGGATCACATATGACACATATGACACCACTGGTATACCAGATGTAATCCTAAAACCTATGCAGTCAGATTTAGTATGTGGCAAGTGATTTTTAGGCCAAATTTCAGACTTATAGACCAATATTTGGTACTGGTTTGGGCTGATTTACATCTATTTTTGGCTATATTTAGAACACTATTTTGGTGAAATATTTTCTGGTTAGACATGTAATGCTCCAAATGTGCCTAAAATATCCTCATTAATTATTAGAATATGCATAAAATTAAATTTGGGCTTCAGATTGGCAATATTAGAATATAATTGACATCTTCCACCTGAGGGGTAACCTGGGGCCCCCCCACACCCCGGAAATTGAAATTTTTAATGTGGCCCTCGAGTATGCCAGCCTAATACAAATTCATTCTCTGATATAAACTGAGTTTCCTGTAAAAATTTCAGCCAGATTGACCAACTTTAAGGGGTGGTTTGGGCTGATCTGGCATTTTACCTATCCCTCGCCAACTACACTCCCTGAACCTGTACTTTGGGCTACATATGTATTTCTGAAGGAACACAATACTAAAATTCATTTCAGGGGCGACTCCTGTGTGATTCAATATGGTTTTCAACCTTGAATCTACCTTAATTGAGAATATATCAGCATTTCCTGATACAGCCATCTGAGGCTGTATTTTCGCCTTCCTGGATCACATATGACACATATGACACCACTGGTATACCAGATGTAATCCTAAAACCTATGCAGTCAGATTTAGTATGTGGCAAGTGATTTTTAGGCCAAATTTCAGACTTATAGACCAATATTTGGTACTGGTTTGGGCTGATTTACATCTATTTTTGGCTATATTTAGAACACTATTTTGGTGAAATATTTTCTGGTTAGACATGTAATGCTCCAAATGTGCCTAAAATATCCTCATTAATTATTAGAATATGCATAAAATTAAATTTGGGCTTCAGATTGGCAATATTAGAATATAATTGACATCTTCCACCTGAGGGGTAACCTGGGGCCCCCCCACACCCCGGAAATTGAAATTTTTAATGTGGCCCTCGAGTATGCCAGCCTAATACAAATTCATTCTCTGATATAAACTGAGTTTCCTGTAAAAATTTCAGCCAGATTGACCAACTTTAAGGGGTGGTTTGGGCTGATCTGGCATTTTACCTATCCCTCGCCAACCACACTCCCTGAACCTGTACTTTGGGCTACATATGTATTTCTGAAGGAACACAATACTAAAATTCATTTCAGGGGCGACTCCTGTGTGATTCAATATGGTTTTCAACCTTGAATCTACCTTAATTGAGAATATATCAGCATTTCCTGATACAGCCATCTGAGGCTGTATTTTCGCCTTCCTGGATCACATATGACACATATGACACCACTGGTATACCAGATGTAATCCTAAAACCTATGCAGTCAGATTTAGTATGTGGCAAGTGATTTTTAGGCCAAATTTCAGACTTATAGACCAATATTTGGTACTGGTTTGGGCTGATTTACATCTATTTTTGGCTATATTTAGAACACTATTTTGGTGAAATATTTTCTGGTTAGACATGTAATGCTCCAAATGTGCCTAAAATATCCTCATTAATTATTAGAATATGCATAAAATTAAATTTGGGCTTCAGATTGGCAATATTAGAATATAATTGACATCTTCCACCTGAGGGGTAACCTGGGGCCCCCCCACACCCCGGAAATTGAAATTTTTAATGTGGCTCTCGAGTATGCCAGCCTAATAAAAATTCATTCTCTGATATAAACTGAGTTTCCTGTAAAAATTTCAGCCAGATTGACCAACTTTAAGGGGTGGTTTGGGCTGATCTGGCATTTTACCTATCCCTCGCCAACTACACTCCCTGAACCTGTACTTTGGGCTACATATGTATTTCTGAAGGAACACAATACTAAAATTCATTTCAGGGGCGACTCCTGTGTGATTCAATATGGTTTTCAACCTTGAATCTACCTTAATTGAGAATATATCAGCATTTCCTGATACAGCCATCTGAGGCTGTATTTTCGCCTTCCTGGATCACATATGACACATATGACACCACTGGTATACCAGATGTAATCCTAAAACCTATGCAGTCAGATTTAGTATGTGGCAAGTGATTTTTAGGCCAAATTTCAGACTTATAGACCAATATTTGGTACTGGTTTGGGCTGATTTACATCTATTTTTGGCTATATTTAGAACACTATTTTGGTGAAATATTTTCTGGTTAGACATGTAATGCTCCAAATGTGCCTAAAATATCCTCATTAATTATTAGAATATGCATAAAATTAAATTTGGGCTTCAGATTGGCAATATTAGAATATAATTGACATCTTCCACCTGAGGGGTAACCTGGGGCCCCCCCACACCCCGGAAATTGAAATTTTTAATGTGGCCCTCGAGTATGCCAGCCTAATACAAATTCATTCTCTGATATAAACTGAGTTTCCTGTAAAAATTTCAGCCAGATTGACCAACTTTAAGGGGTGGTTTGGGCTGATCTGGCATTTTACCTATCCCTCGCCAACTACACTCCCTGAACCTGTACTTTGGGCTACATATGTATTTCTGAAGGAACACAATACTAAAATTCATTTCAGGGGCGACTCCTGTGTGATTCAATATGGTTTTCAACCTTGAATCTACCTTAATTGAGAATATATCAGCATTTCCTGATACAGCCATCTGAGGCTGTATTTTCGCCTTCCTGGATCACATATGACACATATGACACCACTGGTATACCAGATGTAATCCTAAAACCTATGCAGTCAGATTTAGTATGTGGCAAGTGATTTTTAGGCCAAATTTCAGACTTATAGACCAATATTTGGTACTGGTTTGGGCTGATTTACATCTATTTTTGGCTATATTTAGAACACTATTTTGGTGAAATATTTTCTGGTTAGACATGTAATGCTCCAAATGTGCCTAAAATATCCTCATTAATTATTAGAATATGCATAAAATTAAATTTGGGCTTCAGATTGGCAATATTAGAATATAATTGACATCTTCCACCTGAGGGGTAACCTGGGGCCCCCCCACACCCCGGAAATTGAAATTTTTAATGTGGCCCTCGAGTATGCCAGCCTAATACAAATTCATTCTCTGATATAAACTGAGTTTCCTGTAAAAATTTCAGCCAGATTGACCAACTTTAAGGGGTGGTTTGGGCTGATCTGGCATTTTACCTATCCCTCGCCAACTACACTCCCTGAACCTGTACTTTGGGCTACATATGTATTTCTGAAGGAACACAATACTAAAATTCATTTCAGGGGCGACTCCTGTGTGATTCAATATGGTTTTCAACCTTGAATCTACCTTAATTGAGAATATATCAGCATTTCCTGATACAGCCATCTGAGGCTGTATTTTCGCCTTCCTGGATCACATATGACACATATGACACCACTGGTATACCAGATGTAATCCTAAAACCTATGCAGTCAGATTTAGTATGTGGCAAGTGATTTTTAGGCCAAATTTCAGACTTATAGACCAATATTTGGTACTGGTTTGGGCTGATTTACATCTATTTTTGGCTATATTTAGAACACTATTTTGGTGAAATATTTTCTGGTTAGACATGTAATGCTCCAAATGTGCCTAAAATATCCTCATTAATTATTAGAATATGCATAAAATTAAATTTGGGCTTCAGATTGGCAATATTAGAATATAATTGACATCTTCCACCTGAGGGGTAACCTGGGGCCCCCCCACACCCCGGAAATTGAAATTTTTAATGTGGCCCTCGAGTATGCCAGCCTAATACAAATTCATTCTCTGATATAAACTGAGTTTCCTGTAAAAATTTCAGCCAGATTGACCAACTTTAAGGGGTGGTTTGGGCTGATCTGGCATTTTACCTATCCCTCGCCAACTACACTCCCTGAACCTGTACTTTGGGCTACATATGTATTTCTGAAGGAACACAATACTAAAATTCATTTCAGGGGCGACTCCTGTGTGATTCAATATGGTTTTCAACCTTGAATCTACCTTAATTGAGAATATATCAGCATTTCCTGATACAGCCATCTGAGGCTGTATTTTCGCCTTCCTGGATCACATATGACACATATGACACCACTGGTATACCAGATGTAATCCTAAAACCTATGCAGTCAGATTTAGTATGTGGCAAGTGATTTTTAGGCCAAATTTCAGACTTATAGACCAATATTTGGTACTGGTTTGGGCTGATTTACATCTATTTTTGGCTATATTTAGAACACTATTTTGGTGAAATATTTTCTGGTTAGACATGTAATGCTCCAAATGTGCCTAAAATATCCTCATTAATTATTAGAATATGCATAAAATTAAATTTGGGCTTCAGATTGGCAATATTAGAATATAATTGACATCTTCCACCTGAGGGGTAACCTGGGGCCCCCCCACACCCCGGAAATTGAAATTTTTAATGTGGCCCTCGAGTATGCCAGCCTAATACAAATTCATTCTCTGATATAAACTGAGTTTCCTGTAAAAATTTCAGCCAGATTGACCAACTTTAAGGGGTGGTTTGGGCTGATCTGGCATTTTACCTATCCCTCGCCAACTACACTCCCTGAACCTGTACTTTGGGCTACATATGTATTTCTGAAGGAACACAATACTAAAATTCATTTCAGGGGCGACTCCTGTGTGATTCAATATGGTTTTCAACCTTGAATCTACCTTAATTGAGAATATATCAGCATTTCCTGATACAGCCATCTGAGGCTGTATTTTCGCCTTCCTGGATCACATATGACACATATGACACCACTGGTATACCAGATGTAATCCTAAAACCTATGCAGTCAGATTTAGTATGTGGCAAGTGATTTTTAGGCCAAATTTCAGACTTATAGACCAATATTTGGTACTGGTTTGGGCTGATTTACATCTATTTTTGGCTATATTTAGAACACTATTTTGGTGAAATATTTTCTGGTTAGACATGTAATGCTCCAAATGTGCCTAAAATATCCTCATTAATTATTAGAATATGCATAAAATTAAATTTGGGCTTCAGATTGGCAATATTAGAATATAATTGACATCTTCCACCTGAGGGGTAACCTGGGGCCCCCCCACACCCCGGAAATTGAAATTTTTAATGTGGCCCTCGAGTATGCCAGCCTAATACAAATTCATTCTCTGATATAAACTGAGTTTCCTGTAAAAATTTCAGCCAGATTGACCAACTTTAAGGGGTGGTTTGGGCTGATCTGGCATTTTACCTATCCCTCGCCAACTACACTCCCTGAACCTGTACTTTGGGCTACATATGTATTTCTGAAGGAACACAATACTAAAATTCATTTCAGGGGCGACTCCTGTGTGATTCAATATGGTTTTCAACCTTGAATCTACCTTAATTGAGAATATATCAGCATTTCCTGATACAGCCATCTGAGGCTGTATTTTCGCCTTCCTGGATCACATATGACACATATGACACCACTGGTATACCAGATGTAATCCTAAAACCTATGCAGTCAGATTTAGTATGTGGCAAGTGATTTTTAGGCCAAATTTCAGACTTATAGACCAATATTTGGTACTGGTTTGGGCTGATTTACATCTATTTTTGGCTATATTTAGAACACTATTTTGGTGAAATATTTTCTGGTTAGACATGTAATGCTCCAAATGTGCCTAAAATATCCTCATTAATTATTAGAATATGCATAAAATTAAATTTGGGCTTCAGATTGGCAATATTAGAATATAATTGACATCTTCCACCTGAGGGGTAACCTGGGGCCCCCCCACACCCCGGAAATTGAAATTTTTAATGTGGCCCTCGAGTATGCCAGCCTAATACAAATTCATTCTCTGATATAAACTGAGTTTCCTGTAAAAATTTCAGCCAGATTGACCAACTTTAAGGGGTGGTTTGGGCTGATCTGGCATTTTACCTATCCCTCGCCAACTACACTCCCTGAACCTGTACTTTGGGCTACATATGTATTTCTGAAGGAACACAATACTAAAATTCATTTCAGGGGCGACTCCTGTGTGATTCAATATGGTTTTCAACCTTGAATCTACCTTAATTGAGAATATATCAGCATTTCCTGATACAGCCATCTGAGGCTGTATTTTCGCCTTCCTGGATCACATATGACACATATGACACCACTGGTATACCAGATGTAATCCTAAAACCTATGCAGTCAGATTTAGTATGTGGCAAGTGATTTTTAGGCCAAATTTCAGACTTATAGACCAATATTTGGTACTGGTTTGGGCTGATTTACATCTATTTTTGGCTATATTTAGAACACTATTTTGGTGAAATATTTTCTGGTTAGACATGTAATGCTCCAAATGTGCCTAAAATATCCTCATTAATTATTAGAATATGCATAAAATTAAATTTGGGCTTCAGATTGGCAATATTAGAATATAATTGACATCTTCCACCTGAGGGGTAACCTGGGGCCCCCCCACACCCCGGAAATTGAAATTTTTAATGTGGCCCTCGAGTATGCCAGCCTAATACAAATTCATTCTCTGATATAAACTGAGTTTCCTGTAAAAATTTCAGCCAGATTGACCAACTTTAAGGGGTGGTTTGGGCTGATCTGGCATTTTACCTATCCCTCGCCAACTACACTCCCTGAACCTGTACTTTGGGCTACATATGTATTTCTGAAGGAACACAATACTAAAATTCATTTCAGGGGCGACTCCTGTGTGATTCAATATGGTTTTCAACCTTGAATCTACCTTAATTGAGAATATATCAGCATTTCCTGATACAGCCATCTGAGGCTGTATTTTCGCCTTCCTGGATCACATATGACACATATGACACCACTGGTATACCAGATGTAATCCTAAAACCTATGCAGTCAGATTTAGTATGTGGCAAGTGATTTTTAGGCCAAATTTCAGACTTATAGACCAATATTTGGTACTGGTTTGGGCTGATTTACATCTATTTTTGGCTATATTTAGAACACTATTTTGGTGAAATATTTTCTGGTTAGACATGTAATGCTCCAAATGTGCCTAAAATATCCTCATTAATTATTAGAATATGCATAAAATTAAATTTGGGCTTCAGATTGGCAATATTAGAATATAATTGACATCTTCCACCTGAGGGGTAACCTGGGGCCCCCCCACACCCCGGAAATTGAAATTTTTAATGTGGCCCTCGAGTATGCCAGCCTAATACAAATTCATTCTCTGATATAAACTGAGTTTCCTGTAAAAATTTCAGCCAGATTGACCAACTTTAAGGGGTGGTTTGGGCTGATCTGGCATTTTACCTATCCCTCGCCAACTACACTCCCTGAACCTGTACTTTGGGCTACATATGTATTTCTGAAGGAACACAATACTAAAATTCATTTCAGGGGCGACTCCTGTGTGATTCAATATGGTTTTCAACCTTGAATCTACCTTAATTGAGAATATATCAGCATTTCCTGATACAGCCATCTGAGGCTGTATTTTCGCCTTCCTGGATCACATATGACACATATGACACCACTGGTATACCAGATGTAATCCTAAAACCTATGCAGTCAGATTTAGTATGTGGCAAGTGATTTTTAGGCCAAATTTCAGACTTATAGACCAATATTTGGTACTGGTTTGGGCTGATTTACATCTATTTTTGGCTATATTTAGAACACTATTTTGGTGAAATATTTTCTGGTTAGACATGTAATGCTCCAAATGTGCCTAAAATATCCTCATTAATTATTAGAATATGCATAAAATTAAATTTGGGCTTCAGATTGGCAATATTACAATATAATTGACATCTTCCACCTGAGGGGTAACCTGGGGCCCCCCCACACCCCGGAAATTGAAATTTTTAATGTGGCCCTCGAGTATGCCAGCCTAATACAAATTCATTCTCTGATATAAACTGAGTTTCCTGTAAAAATTTCAGCCAGATTGACCAACTTTAAGGGGTGGTTTCAGCCAGATTGACCAACTTTAAGGGGTGGTTTGGGCTGATCTGGCATTTTACCTATCCCTCGCCAACTACACTCCCTGAACCTGTACTTTGGGCTACATATGTATTTCTGAAGGAACACAATACTAAAATTCATTTCAGGGGCGACTCCTGTGTGATTCAATATGGTTTTCAACCTTGAATCTACCTTAATTGAGAATATATCAGCATTTCCTGATACAGCCATCTGAGGCTGTATTTTCGCCTTCCTGGATCACATATGACACATATGACACCACTGGTATACCAGATGTAATCCTAAAACCTATGCAGTCAGATTTAGTATGTGGCAAGTGATTTTTAGGCCAAATTTCAGACTTATAGACCAATATTTGGTACTGGTTTGGGCTGATTTACATCTATTTTTGGCTATATTTAGAACACTATTTTGGTGAAATATTTTCTGGTTAGACATGTAATGCTCCAAATGTGCCTAAAATATCCTCATTAATTATTAGAATATGCATAAAATTAAATTTGGGCTTCAGATTGGCAATATTAGAATATAATTGACATCTTCCACCTGAGGGGTAACCTGGGGCCCCCCCACACCCCGGAAATTGAAATTTTTAATGTGGCCCTCGAGTATGCCAGCCTAATACAAATTCATTCTCTGATATAAACTGAGTTTCCTGTAAAAATTTCAGCCAGATTGACCAACTTTAAGGGGTGGTTTGGGCTGATCTGGCATTTTACCTATCCCTCGCCAACTACACTCCCTGAACCTGTACTTTGGGCTACATATGTATTTCTGAAGGAACACAATACTAAAATTCATTTCAGGGGCGACTCCTGTGTGATTCAATATGGTTTTCAACCTTGAATCTACCTTAATTGAGAATATATCAGCATTTCCTGATACAGCCATCTGAGGCTGTATTTTCGCCTTCCTGGATCACATATGACACATATGACACCACTGGTATACCAGATGTAATCCTAAAACCTATGCAGTCAGATTTAGTATGTGGCAAGTGATTTTTAGGCCAAATTTCAGACTTATAGACCAATATTTGGTACTGGTTTGGGCTGATTTACATCTATTTTTGGCTATATTTAGAACACTATTTTGGTGAAATATTTTCTGGTTAGACATGTAATGCTCCAAATGTGCCTAAAATATCCTCATTAATTATTAGAATATGCATAAAATTAAATTTGGGCTTCAGATTGGCAATATTAGAATATAATTGACATCTTCCACCTGAGGGGTAACCTGGGGCCCCCCCACACCCCGGAAATTGAAATTTTTAATGTGGCCCTCGAGTATGCCAGCCTAATACAAATTCATTCTCTGATATAAACTGAGTTTCCTGTAAAAATTTCAGCCAGATTGACCAACTTTAAGGGGTGGTTTGGGCTGATCTGGCATTTTACCTATCCCTCGCCAACTACACTCCCTGAACCTGTACTTTGGGCTACATATGTATTTCTGAAGGAACACAATACTAAAATTCATTTCAGGGGCGACTCCTGTGTGATTCAATATGGTTTTCAACCTTGAATCTACCTTAATTGAGAATATATCAGCATTTCCTGATACAGCCATCTGAGGCTGTATTTTCGCCTTCCTGGATCACATATGACACCACTGGTATACCAGATGTAATCCTAAAACCTATGCAGTCAGATTTAGTATGTGGCAAGTGATTTTTAGGCCAAATTTCAGACTTATAGACCAATATTTGGTACTGGTTTGGGCTGATTTACATCTATTTTTGGCTATATTTAGAACACTATTTTGGTGAAATATTTTCTGGTTAGACATGTAATGCTCCAAATGTGCCTAAAATATCCTCATTAATTATTAGAATATGCATAAAATTAAATTTGGGCTTCAGATTGGCAATATTAGAATATAATTGACATCTTCCACCTGAGGGGTAACCTGGGGCCCCCCCACACCCCGGAAATTGAAATTTTTAATGTGGCCCTCGAGTATGCCAGCCTAATACAAATTCATTCTCTGATATAAACTGAGTTTCCTGTAAAAATTTCAGCCAGATTGACCAACTTTAAGGGGTGGTTTGGGCTGATCTGGCATTTTACCTATCCCTCGCCAACTACACTCCCTGAACCTGTACTTTGGGCTACATATGTATTTCTGAAGGAACACAATACTAAAATTCATTTCAGGGGCGACTCCTGTGTGATTCAATATGGTTTTCAACCTTGAATCTACCTTAATTGAGAATATATCAGCATTTCCTGATACAGCCATCTGAGGCTGTATTTTCGCCTTCCTGGATCACATATGACACATATGACACCACTGGTATACCAGATGTAATCCTAAAACCTATGCAGTCAGATTTAGTATGTGGCAAGTGATTTTTAGGCCAAATTTCAGACTTATAGACCAATATTTGGTACTGGTTTGGGCTGATTTACATCTATTTTTGGCTATATTTAGAACACTATTTTGGTGAAATATTTTCTGGTTAGACATGTAATGCTCCAAATGTGCCTAAAATATCCTCATTAATTATTAGAATATGCATAAAATTAAATTTGGGCTTCAGATTGGCAATATTAGAATATAATTGACATCTTCCACCTGAGGGGTAACCTGGGGCCCCCCACACCCCGGAAATTGAAATTTTTAATGTGGCCCTCGAGTATGCCAGCCTAATACAAATTCATTCTCTGATATAAACTGAGTTTCCTGTAAAAATTTCAGCCAGATTGACCAACTTTAAGGGGTGGTTTGGGCTGATCTGGCATTTTACCTATCCCTCGCCAACTACACTCCCTGAACCTGTACTTTGGGCTACATATGTATTTCTGAAGGAACACAATACTAAAATTCATTTCAGGGGCGACTCCTGTGTGATTCAATATGGTTTTCAACCTTGAATCTACCTTAATTGAGAATATATCAGCATTTCCTGATACAGCCATCTGAGGCTGTATTTTCGCCTTCCTGGATCACATATGACACATATGACACCACTGGTATACCAGATGTAATCCTAAAACCTATGCAGTCAGATTTAGTATGTGGCAAGTGATTTTTAGGCCAAATTTCAGACTTATAGACCAATATTTGGTACTGGTTTGGGCTGATTTACATCTATTTTTGGCTATATTTAGAACACTATTTTGGTGAAATATTTTCTGGTTAGACATGTAATGCTCCAAATGTGCCTAAAATATCCTCATTAATTATTAGAATATGCATAAAATTAAATTTGGGCTTCAGATTGGCAATATTAGAATATAATTGACATCTTCCACCTGAGGGGTAACCTGGGGCCCCCCCACACCCCGGAAATTGAAATTTTTAATGTGGCCCTCGAGTATGCCAGCCTAATACAAATTCATTCTCTGATATAAACTGAGTTTCCTGTAAAAATTTCAGCCAGATTGACCAACTTTAAGGGGTGGTTTGGGCTGATCTGGCATTTTACCTATCCCTCGCCAACTACACTCCCTGAACCTGTACTTTGGGCTACATATGTATTTCTGAAGGAACACAATACTAAAATTCATTTCAGGGGCGACTCCTGTGTGATTCAATATGGTTTTCAACCTTGAATCTACCTTAATTGAGAATATATCAGCATTTCCTGATACAGCCATCTGAGGCTGTATTTTCGCCTTCCTGGATCACATATGACACATATGACACCACTGGTATACCAGATGTAATCCTAAAACCTATGCAGTCAGATTTAGTATGTGGCAAGTGATTTTTAGGCCAAATTTCAGACTTATAGACCAATATTTGGTACTGGTTTGGGCTGATTTACATCTATTTTTGGCTATATTTAGAACACTATTTTGGTGAAATATTTTCTGGTTAGACATGTAATGCTCCAAATGTGCCTAAAATATCCTCATTAATTATTAGAATATGCATAAAATTAAATTTGGGCTTCAGATTGGCAATATTAGAATATAATTGACATCTTCCACCTGAGGGGTAACCTGGGGCCCCCCCACACCCCGGAAATTGAAATTTTTAATGTGGCCCTCGAGTATGCCAGCCTAATACAAATTCATTCTCTGATATAAACTGAGTTTCCTGTAAAAATTTCAGCCAGATTGACCAACTTTAAGGGGTGGTTTGGGCTGATCTGGCATTTTACCTATCCCTCGCCAACTACACTCCCTGAACCTGTACTTTGGGCTACATATGTATTTCTGAAGGAACACAATACTAAAATTCATTTCAGGGGCGACTCCTGTGTGATTCAATATGGTTTTCAACCTTGAATCTACCTTAATTGAGAATATATCAGCATTTCCTGATACAGCCATCTGAGGCTGTATTTTCGCCTTCCTGGATCACATATGACACATATGACACCACTGGTATACCAGATGTAATCCTAAAACCTATGCAGTCAGATTTAGTATGTGGCAAGTGATTTTTAGGCCAAATTTCAGACTTATAGACCAATATTTGGTACTGGTTTGGGCTGATTTACATCTATTTTTGGCTATATTTAGAACACTATTTTGGTGAAATATTTTCTGGTTAGACATGTAATGCTCCAAATGTGCCTAAAATATCCTCATTAATTATTAGAATATGCATAAAATTAAATTTGGGCTTCAGATTGGCAATATTACAATATAATTGACATCTTCCACCTGAGGGGTAACCTGGGGCCCCCCCACACCCCGGAAATTGAAATTTTTAATGTGGCCCTCGAGTATGCCAGCCTAATACAAATTCATTCTCTGATATAAACTGAGTTTCCTGTAAAAATTTCAGCCAGATTGACCAACTTTAAGGGGTGGTTTCAGCCAGATTGACCAACTTTAAGGGGTGGTTTGGGCTGATCTGGCATTTTACCTATCCCTCGCCAACTACACTCCCTGAACCTGTACTTTGGGCTACATATGTATTTCTGAAGGAACACAATACTAAAATTCATTTCAGGGGCGACTCCTGTGTGATTCAATATGGTTTTCAACCTTGAATCTACCTTAATTGAGAATATATCAGCATTTCCTGATACAGCCATCTGAGGCTGTATTTTCGCCTTCCTGGATCACATATGACACATATGACACCACTGGTATACCAGATGTAATCCTAAAACCTATGCAGTCAGATTTAGTATGTGGCAAGTGATTTTTAGGCCAAATTTCAGACTTATAGACCAATATTTGGTACTGGTTTGGGCTGATTTACATCTATTTTTGGCTATATTTAGAACACTATTTTGGTGAAATATTTTCTGGTTAGACATGTAATGCTCCAAATGTGCCTAAAATATCCTCATTAATTATTAGAATATGCATAAAATTAAATTTGGGCTTCAGATTGGCAATATTAGAATATAATTGACATCTTCCACCTGAGGGGTAACCTGGGGCCCCCCCACACCCCGGAAATTGAAATTTTTAATGTGGCCCTCGAGTATGCCAGCCTAATACAAATTCATTCTCTGATATAAACTGAGTTTCCTGTAAAAATTTCAGCCAGATTGACCAACTTTAAGGGGTGGTTTGGGCTGATCTGGCATTTTACCTATCCCTCGCCAACTACACTCCCTGAACCTGTACTTTGGGCTACATATGTATTTCTGAAGGAACACAATACTAAAATTCATTTCAGGGGCGACTCCTGTGTGATTCAATATGGTTTTCAACCTTGAATCTACCTTAATTGAGAATATATCAGCATTTCCTGATACAGCCATCTGAGGCTGTATTTTCGCCTTCCTGGATCACATATGACACATATGACACCACTGGTATACCAGATGTAATCCTAAAACCTATGCAGTCAGATTTAGTATGTGGCAAGTGATTTTTAGGCCAAATTTCAGACTTATAGACCAATATTTGGTACTGGTTTGGGCTGATTTACATCTATTTTTGGCTATATTTAGAACACTATTTTGGTGAAATATTTTCTGGTTAGACATGTAATGCTCCAAATGTGCCTAAAATATCCTCATTAATTATTAGAATATGCATAAAATTAAATTTGGGCTTCAGATTGGCAATATTAGAATATAATTGACATCTTCCACCTGAGGGGTAACCTGGGGCCCCCCCACACCCCGGAAATTGAAATTTTTAATGTGGCCCTCGAGTATGCCAGCCTAATACAAATTCATTCTCTGATATAAACTGAGTTTCCTGTAAAAATTTCAGCCAGATTGACCAACTTTAAGGGGTGGTTTGGGCTGATCTGGCATTTTACCTATCCCTCGCCAACTACACTCCCTGAACCTGTACTTTGGGCTACATATGTATTTCTGAAGGAACACAATACTAAAATTCATTTCAGGGGCGACTCCTGTGTGATTCAATATGGTTTTCAACCTTGAATCTACCTTAATTGAGAATATATCAGCATTTCCTGATACAGCCATCTGAGGCTGTATTTTCGCCTTCCTGGATCACATATGACACCACTGGTATACCAGATGTAATCCTAAAACCTATGCAGTCAGATTTAGTATGTGGCAAGTGATTTTTAGGCCAAATTTCAGACTTATAGACCAATATTTGGTACTGGTTTGGGCTGATTTACATCTATTTTTGGCTATATTTAGAACACTATTTTGGTGAAATATTTTCTGGTTAGACATGTAATGCTCCAAATGTGCCTAAAATATCCTCATTAATTATTAGAATATGCATAAAATTAAATTTGGGCTTCAGATTGGCAATATTAGAATATAATTGACATCTTCCACCTGAGGGGTAACCTGGGGCCCCCCCACACCCCGGAAATTGAAATTTTTAATGTGGCCCTCGAGTATGCCAGCCTAATACAAATTCATTCTCTGATATAAACTGAGTTTCCTGTAAAAATTTCAGCCAGATTGACCAACTTTAAGGGGTGGTTTGGGCTGATCTGGCATTTTACCTATCCCTCGCCAACTACACTCCCTGAACCTGTACTTTGGGCTACATATGTATTTCTGAAGGAACACAATACTAAAATTCATTTCAGGGGCGACTCCTGTGTGATTCAATATGGTTTTCAACCTTGAATCTACCTTAATTGAGAATATATCAGCATTTCCTGATACAGCCATCTGAGGCTGTATTTTCGCCTTCCTGGATCACATATGACACATATGACACCACTGGTATACCAGATGTAATCCTAAAACCTATGCAGTCAGATTTAGTATGTGGCAAGTGATTTTTAGGCCAAATTTCAGACTTATAGACCAATATTTGGTACTGGTTTGGGCTGATTTACATCTATTTTTGGCTATATTTAGAACACTATTTTGGTGAAATATTTTCTGGTTAGACATGTAATGCTCCAAATGTGCCTAAAATATCCTCATTAATTATTAGAATATGCATAAAATTAAATTTGGGCTTCAGATTGGCAATATTAGAATATAATTGACATCTTCCACCTGAGGGGTAACCTGGGGCCCCCCCACACCCCGGAAATTGAAATTTTTAATGTGGCCCTCGAGTATGCCAGCCTAATACAAATTCATTCTCTGATATAAACTGAGTTTCCTGTAAAAATTTCAGCCAGATTGACCAACTTTAAGGGGTGGTTTGGGCTGATCTGGCATTTTACCTATCCCTCGCCAACTACACTCCCTGAACCTGTACTTTGGGCTACATATGTATTTCTGAAGGAACACAATACTAAAATTCATTTCAGGGGCGACTCCTGTGTGATTCAATATGGTTTTCAACCTTGAATCTACCTTAATTGAGAATATATCAGCATTTCCTGATACAGCCATCTGAGGCTGTATTTTCGCCTTCCTGGATCACATATGACACATATGACACCACTGGTATACCAGATGTAATCCTAAAACCTATGCAGTCAGATTTAGTATGTGGCAAGTGATTTTTAGGCCAAATTTCAGACTTATAGACCAATATTTGGTACTGGTTTGGGCTGATTTACATCTATTTTTGGCTATATTTAGAACACTATTTTGGTGAAATATTTTCTGGTTAGACATGTAATGCTCCAAATGTGCCTAAAATATCCTCATTAATTATTAGAATATGCATAAAATTAAATTTGGGCTTCAGATTGGCAATATTAGAATATAATTGACATCTTCCACCTGAGGGGTAACCTGGGGCCCCCCCACACCCCGGAAATTGAAATTTTTAATGTGGCCCTCGAGTATGCCAGCCTAATACAAATTCATTCTCTGATATAAACTGAGTTTCCTGTAAAAATTTCAGCCAGATTGACCAACTTTAAGGGGTGGTTTGGGCTGATCTGGCATTTTACCTATCCCTCGCCAACTACACTCCCTGAACCTGTACTTTGGGCTACATATGTATTTCTGAAGGAACACAATACTAAAATTCATTTCAGGGGCGACTCCTGTGTGATTCAATATGGTTTTCAACCTTGAATCTACCTTAATTGAGAATATATCAGCATTTCCTGATACAGCCATCTGAGGCTGTATTTTCGCCTTCCTGGATCACATATGACACATATGACACCACTGGTATACCAGATGTAATCCTAAAACCTATGCAGTCAGATTTAGTATGTGGCAAGTGATTTTTAGGCCAAATTTCAGACTTATAGACCAATATTTGGTACTGGTTTGGGCTGATTTACATCTATTTTTGGCTATATTTAGAACACTATTTTGGTGAAATATTTTCTGGTTAGACATGTAATGCTCCAAATGTGCCTAAAATATCCTCATTAATTATTAGAATATGCATAAAATTAAATTTGGGCTTCAGATTGGCAATATTAGAATATAATTGACATCTTCCACCTGAGGGGTAACCTGGGGCCCCCCCACACCCCGGAAATTGAAATTTTTAATGTGGCCCTCGAGTATGCCAGCCTAATACAAATTCATTCTCTGATATAAACTGAGTTTCCTGTAAAAATTTCAGCCAGATTGACCAACTTTAAGGGGTGGTTTGGGCTGATCTGGCATTTTACCTATCCCTCGCCAACTACACTCCCTGAACCTGTACTTTGGGCTACATATGTATTTCTGAAGGAACACAATACTAAAATTCATTTCAGGGGCGACTCCTGTGTGATTCAATATGGTTTTCAACCTTGAATCTACCTTAATTGAGAATATATCAGCATTTCCTGATACAGCCATCTGAGGCTGTATTTTCGCCTTCCTGGATCACATATGACACATATGACACCACTGGTATACCAGATGTAATCCTAAAACCTATGCAGTCAGATTTAGTATGTGGCAAGTGATTTTTAGGCCAAATTTCAGACTTATAGACCAATATTTGGTACTGGTTTGGGCTGATTTACATCTATTTTTGGCTATATTTAGAACACTATTTTGGTGAAATATTTTCTGGTTAGACATGTAATGCTCCAAATGTGCCTAAAATATCCTCATTAATTATTAGAATATGCATAAAATTAAATTTGGGCTTCAGATTGGCAATATTAGAATATAACTGACATCTTCCACCTGAGGGGTAACCTGGGGCCCCCCCACACCCCGGAAATTGAAATTTTTAATGTGGCCCTCGAGTATGCCAGCCTAATACAAATTCATTCTCTGATATAAACTGAGTTTCCTGTAAAAATTTCAGCCAGATTGACCAACTTTAAGGGGTGGTTTGGGCTGATCTGGCATTTTACCTATCCCTCGCCAACTACACTCCCTGAACCTGTACTTTGGGCTACATATGTATTTCTGAAGGAACACAATACTAAAATTCATTTCAGGGGCGACTCCTGTGTGATTCAATATGGTTTTCAACCTTGAATCTACCTTAATTGAGAATATATCAGCATTTCCTGATACAGCCATCTGAGGCTGTATTTTCGCCTTCCTGGATCACATATGACACATATGACACCACTGGTATACCAGATGTAATCCTAAAACCTATGCAGTCAGATTTAGTATGTGGCAAGTGATTTTTAGGCCAAATTTCAGACTTATAGACCAATATTTGGTACTGGTTTGGGCTGATTTACATCTATTTTTGGCTATATTTAGAACACTATTTTGGTGAAATATTTTCTGGTTAGACATGTAATGCTCCAAATGTGCCTAAAATATCCTCATTAATTATTAGAATATGCATAAAATTAAATTTGGGCTTCAGATTGGCAATATTAGAATATAATTGACATCTTCCACCTGAGGGGTAACCTGGGGCCCCCCCACACCCCGGAAATTGAAATTTTTAATGTGGCCCTCGAGTATGCCAGCCTAATACAAATTCATTCTCTGATATAAACTGAGTTTCCTGTAAAAATTTCAGCCAGATTGACCAACTTTAAGGGGTGGTTTGGGCTGATCTGGCATTTTACCTATCCCTCGCCAACTACACTCCCTGAACCTGTACTTTGGGCTACATATGTATTTCTGAAGGAACACAATACTAAAATTCATTTCAGGGGCGACTCCTGTGTGATTCAATATGGTTTTCAACCTTGAATCTACCTTAATTGAGAATATATCAGCATTTCCTGATACAGCCATCTGAGGCTGTATTTTCGCCTTCCTGGATCACATATGACACATATGACACCACTGGTATACCAGATGTAATCCTAAAACCTATGCAGTCAGATTTAGTATGTGGCAAGTGATTTTTAGGCCAAATTTCAGACTTATAGACCAATATTTGGTACTGGTTTGGGCTGATTTACATCTATTTTTGGCTATATTTAGAACACTATTTTGGTGAAATATTTTCTGGTTAGACATGTAATGCTCCAAATGTGCCTAAAATATCCTCATTAATTATTAGAATATGCATAAAATTAAATTTGGGCTTCAGATTGGCAATATTAGAATATAATTGACATCTTCCACCTGAGGGGTAACCTGGGGCCCCCCCACACCCCGGAAATTGAAATTTTTAATGTGGCCCTCGAGTATGCCAGCCAAATACAAATTCATTCTCTGATATAAACTGAGTTTCCTGTAAAAATTTCAGCCAGATTGACCAACTTTAAGGGGTGGTTTGGGCTGATCTGGCATTTTACCTATCCCTCGCCAACTACACTCCCTGAACCTGTACTTTGGGCTACATATGTATTTCTGAAGGAACACAATACTAAAATTCATTTCAGGGGCGACTCCTGTGTGATTCAATATGGTTTTCAACCTTGAATCTACCTTAATTGAGAATATATCAGCATTTCCTGATACAGCCATCTGAGGCTGTATTTTCGCCTTCCTGGATCACATATGACACATATGACACCACTGGTATACCAGATGTAATCCTAAAACCTATGCAGTCAGATTTAGTATGTGGCAAGTGATTTTTAGGCCAAATTTCAGACTTATAGACCAATATTTGGTACTGGTTTGGGCTGATTTACATCTATTTTTGGCTATATTTAGAACACTATTTTGGTGAAATATTTTCTGGTTAGACATGTAATGCTCCAAATGTGCCTAAAATATCCTCATTAATTATTAGAATATGCATAAAATTAAATTTGGGCTTCAGATTGGCAATATTAGAATATAATTGACATCTTCCACCTGAGGGGTAACCTGGGGCCCCCCCACACCCCGGAAATTGAAATTTTTAATGTGGCCCTCGAGTATGCCAGCCTAATACAAATTCATTCTCTGATATAAACTGAGTTTCCTGTAAAAATTTCAGCCAGATTGACCAACTTTAAGGGGTGGTTTGGGCTGATCTGGCATTTTACCTATCCCTCGCCAACTACACTCCCTGAACCTGTACTTTGGGCTACATATGTATTTCTGAAGGAACACAATACTAAAATTCATTTCAGGGGCGACTCCTGTGTGATTCAATATGGTTTTCAACCTTGAATCTACCTTAATTGAGAATATATCAGCATTTCCTGATACAGCCATCTGAGGCTGTATTTTCGCCTTCCTGGATCACATATGACACATATGACACCACTGGTATACCAGATGTAATCCTAAAACCTATGCAGTCAGATTTAGTATGTGGCAAGTGATTTTTAGGCCAAATTTCAGACTTATAGACCAATATTTGGTACTGGTTTGGGCTGATTTACATCTATTTTTGGCTATATTTAGAACACTATTTTGGTGAAATATTTTCTGGTTAGACATGTAATGCTCCAAATGTGCCTAAAATATCCTCATTAATTATTAGAATATGCATAAAATTAAATTTGGGCTTCAGATTGGCAATATTAGAATATAATTGACATCTTCCACCTGAGGGGTAACCTGGGGCCCCCCCACACCCCGGAAATTGAAATTTTTAATGTGGCCCTCGAGTATGCCAGCCTAATACAAATTCATTCTCTGATATAAACTGAGTTTCCTGTAAAAATTTCAGCCAGATTGACCAACTTTAAGGGGTGGTTTGGGCTGATCTGGCATTTTACCTATCCCTCGCCAACTACACTCCCTGAACCTGTACTTTGGGCTACATATGTATTTCTGAAGGAACACAATACTAAAATTCATTTCAGGGGCGACTCCTGTGTGATTCAATATGGTTTTCAACCTTGAATCTACCTTAATTGAGAATATATCAGCATTTCCTGATACAGCCATCTGAGGCTGTATTTTCGCCTTCCTGGATCACATATGACACATATGACACCACTGGTATACCAGATGTAATCCTAAAACCTATGCAGTCAGATTTAGTATGTGGCAAGTGATTTTTAGGCCAAATTTCAGACTTATAGACCAATATTTGGTACTGGTTTGGGCTGATTTACATCTATTTTTGGCTATATTTAGAACACTATTTTGGTGAAATATTTTCTGGTTAGACATGTAATGCTCCAAATGTGCCTAAAATATCCTCATTAATTATTAGAATATGCATAAAATTAAATTTGGGCTTCAGATTGGCAATATTAGAATATAATTGACATCTTCCACCTGAGGGGTAACCTGGGGCCCCCCCACACCCCGGAAATTGAAATTTTTAATGTGGCCCTCGAGTATGCCAGCCTAATACAAATTCATTCTCTGATATAAACTGAGTTTCCTGTAAAAATTTCAGCCAGATTGACCAACTTTAAGGGGTGGTTTGGGCTGATCTGGCATTTTACCTATCCCTCGCCAACTACACTCCCTGAACCTGTACTTTGGGCTACATATGTATTTCTGAAGGAACACAATACTAAAATTCATTTCAGGGGCGACTCCTGTGTGATTCAATATGGTTTTCAACCTTGAATCTACCTTAATTGAGAATATATCAGCATTTCCTGATACAGCCATCTGAGGCTGTATTTTCGCCTTCCTGGATCACATATGACACATATGACACCACTGGTATACCAGATGTAATCCTAAAACCTATGCAGTCAGATTTAGTATGTGGCAAGTGATTTTTAGGCCAAATTTCAGACTTATAGACCAATATTTGGTACTGGTTTGGGCTGATTTACATCTATTTTTGGCTATATTTAGAACACTATTTTGGTGAAATATTTTCTGGTTAGACATGTAATGCTCCAAATGTGCCTAAAATATCCTCATTAATTATTAGAATATGCATAAAATTAAATTTGGGCTTCAGATTGGCAATATTAGAATATAATTGACATCTTCCACCTGAGGGGTAACCTGGGGCCCCCCCACACCCCGGAAATTGAAATTTTTAATGTGGCCCTCGAGTATGCCAGCCTAATACAAATTCATTCTCTGATATAAACTGAGTTTCCTGTAAAAATTTCAGCCAGATTGACCAACTTTAAGGGGTGGTTTGGGCTGATCTGGCATTTTACCTATCCCTCGCCAACTACACTCCCTGAACCTGTACTTTGGGCTACATATGTATTTCTGAAGGAACACAATACTAAAATTCATTTCAGGGGCGACTCCTGTGTGATTCAATACGGTTTTCAACCTTGAATCTACCTTAATTGAGAATATATCAGCATTTCCTGATACAGCCATCTGAGGCTGTATTTTCGCCTTCCTGGATCACATATGACACATATGACACCACTGGTATACCAGATGTAATCCTAAAACCTATGCAGTCAGATTTAGTATGTGGCAAGTGATTTTTAGGCCAAATTTCAGACTTATAGACCAATATTTGGTACTGGTTTGGGCTGATTTACATCTATTTTTGGCTATATTTAGAACACTATTTTGGTGAAATATTTTCTGGTTAGACATGTAATGCTCCAAATGTGCCTAAAATATCCTCATTAATTATTAGAATATGCATAAAATTAAATTTGGGCTTCAGATTGGCAATATTAGAATATAATTGACATCTTCCACCTGAGGGGTAACCTGGGGCCCCCCCACACCCCGGAAATTGAAATTTTTAATGTGGCCCTCGAGTATGCCAGCCTAATACAAATTCATTCTCTGATATAAACTGAGTTTCGTGTAAAAATTTCAGCCAGATTGACCAACTTTAAGCCGTGGTTTGGGCTGATCTGGCATTTTACCTATCCCTCGCCAACTACACTCCCTGAACCTGTACTTTGGGCTACATATGTATTTCTGAAGGAACACAATACTAAAATTCATTTCAGGGGCGACTCCTGTGTGATTCAATATGGTTTTCAACCTTGAATCTACCTTAATTGAGAATATATCAGCATTTCCTGATACAGCCATCTGAGGCTGTATTTTCGCCTTCCTGGATCACATATGACACATATGACACCACTGGTATACCAGATGTAATCCTAAAACCTATGCAGTCAGATTTAGTATGTGGCAAGTGATTTTTAGGCCAAATTTCAGACTTATAGACCAATATTTGGTACTGGTTTGGGCTGATTTACATCTATTTTTGGCTATATTTAGAACACTATTTTGGTGAAATATTTTCTGGTTAGACATGTAATGCTCCAAATGTGCCTAAAATATCCTCATTAATTATTAGAATATGCATAAAATTAAATTTGGGCTTCAGATTGGCAATATTAGAATATAATTGACATCTTCCACCTGAGGGGTAACCTGGGGCCCCCCCACACCCCGGAAATTGAAATTTTTAATGTGGCCCTCGAGTATGCCAGCCTAATACAAATTCATTCTCTGATATAAACTGAGTTTCCTGTAAAAATTTCAGCCAGATTGACCAACTTTAAGGGGTGGTTTGGGCTGATCTGGCATTTTACCTATCCCTCGCCAACTACACTCCCTGAACCTGTACTTTGGGCTACATATGTATTTCTGAAGGAACACAATACTAAAATTCATTTCAGGGGCGACTCCTGTGTGATTCAATATGGTTTTCAACCTTGAATCTACCTTAATTGAGAATATATCAGCATTTCCTGATACAGCCATCTGAGGCTGTATTTTCGCCTTCCTGGATCACATATGACACATATGACACCACTGGTATACCAGATGTAATCCTAAAACCTATGCAGTCAGATTTAGTATGTGGCAAGTGATTTTTAGGCCAAATTTCAGACTTATAGACCAATATTTGGTACTGGTTTGGGCTGATTTACATCTATTTTGGGCTATATTTAGAACACTATTTTGGTGAAATATTTTCTGGTTAGACATGTAATGCTCCAAATGTGCCTAAAATATCCTCATTAATTATTAGAATATGCATAAAATTAAATTTGGGCTTCAGATTGGCAATATTAGAATATAATTGACATCTTCCACCTGAGGGGTAACCTGGGGCCCCCCCACACCCCGGAAATTGAAATTTTTAATGTGGCCCTCGAGTATGCCAGCCTAATACAAATTCATTCTCTGATATAAACTGAGTTTCGTGTAAAAATTTCAGCCAGATTGACCAACTTTAAGGGGTGGTTTGGGCTGATCTGGCATTTTACCTATCCCTCGCCAACTACACTCCCTGAACCTGTACTTTGGGCTACATATGTATTTCTGAAGGAACACAATACTAAAATTCATTTCAGGGGCGACTCCTGTGTGATTCAATATGGTTTTCAACCTTGAATCTACCTTAATTGAGAATATATCAGCATTTCCTGATACAGCCATCTGAGGCTGTATTTTCGCCTTCCTGGATCACATATGACACATATGACACCACTGGTATACCAGATGTAATCCTAAAACCTATGCAGTCAGATTTAGTATGTGGCAAGTGATTTTTAGGCCAAATTTCAGACTTATAGACCAATATTTGGTACTGGTTTGGGCTGATTTACATCTATTTTTGGCTATATTTAGAACACTATTTTGGTGAAATATTTTCTGGTTAGACATGTAATGCTCCAAATGTGCCTAAAATATCCTCATTAATTATTAGAATATGCATAAAATTAAATTTGGGCTTCAGATTGGCAATATTAGAATATAATTGACATCTTCCACCTGAGGGGTAACCTGGGGCCCCCCCACACCCCGGAAATTGAAATTTTTAATGTGGCCCTCGAGTATGCCAGCCTAATACAAATTCATTCTCTGATATAAACTGAGTTTCCTGTAAAAATTTCAGCCAGATTGACCAACTTTAAGGGGTGGTTTGGGCTGATCTGGCATTTTACCTATCCCTCGCCAACTACACTCCCTGAACCTGTACTTTGGGCTACATATGTATTTCTGAAGGAACACAATACTAAAATTCATTTCAGGGGCGACTCCTGTGTGATTCAATATGGTTTTCAACCTTGAATCTACCTTAATTGAGAATATATCAGCATTTCCTGATACAGCCATCTGAGGCTGTATTTTCGCCTTCCTGGATCACATATGACACATATGACACCACTGGTATACCAGATGTAATCCTAAAACCTATGCAGTCAGATTTAGTATGTGGCAAGTGATTTTTAGGCCAAATTTCAGACTTATAGACCAATATTTGGTACTGGTTTGGGCTGATTTACATCTATTTTTGGCTATATTTAGAACACTATTTTGGTGAAATATTTTCTGGTTAGACATGTAATGCTCCAAATGTGCCTAAAATATCCTCATTAATTATTAGAATATGCATAAAATTAAATTTGGGCTTCAGATTGGCAATATTAGAATATAATTGACATCTTCCACCTGAGGGGTAACCTGGGGCCCCCCCACACCCCGGAAATTGAAATTTTTAATGTGGCCCTCGAGTATGCCAGCCTAATACAAATTCATTCTCTGATATAAACTGAGTTTCCTGTAAAAATTTCAGCCAGATTGACCAACTTTAAGGGGTGGTTTGGGCTGATCTGGCATTTTACCTATCCCTCGCCAACTACACTCCCTGAACCTGTACTTTGGGCTACATATGTATTTCTGAAGGAACACAATACTAAAATTCATTTCAGGGGCGACTCCTGTGTGATTCAATATGGTTTTCAACCTTGAATCTACCTTAATTGAGAATATATCAGCATTTCCTGATACAGCCATCTGAGGCTGTATTTTCGCCTTCCTGGATCACATATGACACATATGACACCACTGGTATACCAGATGTAATCCTAAAACCTATGCAGTCAGATTTAGTATGTGGCAAGTGATTTTTAGGTCAAATTTCAGACTTATAGACCAATATTTGGTACTGGTTTGGGCTGATTTACATCTATTTTTGGCTATATTTAGAACACTATTTTGGTGAAATATTTTCTGGTTAGACATGTAATGCTCCAAATGTGCCTAAAATATCCTCATTAATTATTAGAATATGCATAAAATTAAATTTGGGCTTCAGATTGGCAATATTAGAATATAATTGACATCTTCCACCTGAGGGGTAACCTGGGGCCCCCCCACACCCCGGAAATTGAAATTTTTAATGTGGCCCTCGAGTATGCCAGCCTAATACAAATTCATTCTCTGATATAAACTGAGTTTCCTGTAAAAATTTCAGCCAGATTGACCAACTTTAAGGGGTGGTTTGGGCTGATCTGGCATTTTACCTATCCCTCGCCAACTACACTCCCTGAACCTGTACTTTGGGCTACATATGTATTTCTGAAGGAACACAATACTAAAATTCATTTCAGGGGCGACTCCTGTGTGATTCAATATGGTTTTCAACCTTGAATCTACCTTAATTGAGAATATATCAGCATTTCCTGATACAGCCATCTGAGGCTGTATTTTCGCCTTCCTGGATCACATATGACACATATGACACCACTGGTATACCAGATGTAATCCTAAAACCTATGCAGTCAGATTTAGTATGTGGCAAGTGATTTTTAGGCCAAATTTCAGACTTATAGACCAATATTTGGTACTGGTTTGGGCTGATTTACATCTATTTTTGGCTATATTTAGAACACTATTTTGGTGAAATATTTTCTGGTTAGACATGTAATGCTCCAAATGTGCCTAAAATATCCTCATTAATTATTAGAATATGCATAAAATTAAATTTGGGCTTCAGATTGGCAATATTAGAATATAATTGACATCTTCCACCTGAGGGGTAACCTGGGGCCCCCCCACACCCCGGAAATTGAAATTTTTAATGTGGCCCTCGAGTATGCCAGCCTAATACAAATTCATTCTCTGATATAAACTGAGTTTCCTGTAAAAATTTCAGCCAGATTGACCAACTTTAAGGGGTGGTTTGGGCTGATCTGGCATTTTACCTATCCCTCGCCAACTACACTCCCTGAACCTGTACTTTGGGCTACATATGTATTTCTGAAGGAACACAATACTAAAATTCATTTCAGGGGCGACTCCTGTGTGATTCAATATGGTTTTCAACCTTGAATCTACCTTAATTGAGAATATATCAGCATTTCCTGATACAGCCATCTGAGGCTGTATTTTCGCCTTCCTGGATCACATATGACACATATGACACCACTGGTATACCAGATGTAATCCTAAAACCTATGCAGTCAGATTTAGTATGTGGCAAGTGATTTTTAGGCCAAATTTCAGACTTATAGACCAATATTTGGTACTGGTTTGGGCTGATTTACATCTATTTTTGGCTATATTTAGAACACTATTTTGGTGAAATATTTTCTGGTTAGACATGTAATGCTCCAAATGTGCCTAAAATATCCTCATTAATTATTAGAATATGCATAAAATTAAATTTGGGCTTCAGATTGGCAATATTAGAATATAATTGACATCTTCCACCTGAGGGGTAACCTGGGGCCCCCCCACACCCCGGAAATTGAAATTTTTAATGTGGCCCTCGAGTATGCCAGCCTAATACAAATTCATTCTCTGATATAAACTGAGTTTCCTGTAAAAATTTCAGCCAGATTGACCAACTTTAAGGGGTGGTTTGGGCTGATCTGGCATTTTACCTATCCCTCGCCAACTACACTCCCTGAACCTGTACTTTGGGCTACATATGTATTTCTGAAGGAACACAATACTAAAATTCATTTCAGGGGCGACTCCTGTGTGATTCAATATGGTTTTCAACCTTGAATCTACCTTAATTGAGAATATATCAGCATTTCCTGATACAGCCATCTGAGGCTGTATTTTCGCCTTCCTGGATCACATATGACACATATGACACCACTGGTATACCAGATGTAATCCTAAAACCTATGCAGTCAGATTTAGTATGTGGCAAGTGATTTTTAGGCCAAATTTCAGACTTATAGACCAATATTTGGTACTGGTTTGGGCTGATTTACATCTATTTTTGGCTATATTTAGAACACTATTTTGGTGAAATATTTTCTGGTTAGACATGTAATGCTCCAAATGTGCCTAAAATATCCTCATTAATTATTAGAATATGCATAAAATTAAATTTGGGCTTCAGATTGGCAATATTAGAATATAATTGACATCTTCCACCTGAGGGGTAACCTGGGGCCCCCCCATACCCCGGAAATTGAAATTTTTAATGTGGCCCTCGAGTATGCCAGCCTAATACAAATTCATTCTCTGATATAAACTGAGTTTCCTGTAAAAATTTCAGCCAGATTGACCAACTTTAAGGGGTGGTTTGGGCTGATCTGGCATTTTACCTATCCCTCGCCAACTACACTCCCTGAACCTGTACTTTGGGCTACATATGTATTTCTGAAGGAACACAATACTAAAATTCATTTCAGGGGCGACTCCTGTGTGATTCAATATGGTTTTCAACCTTGAATCTACCTTAATTGAGAATATATCAGCATTTCCTGATACAGCCATCTGAGGCTGTATTTTCGCCTTCCTGGATCACATATGACACATATGACACCACTGGTATACCAGATGTAATCCTAAAACCTATGCAGTCAGATTTAGTATGTGGCAAGTGATTTTTAGGCCAAATTTCAGACTTATAGACCAATATTTGGTACTGGTTTGGGCTGATTTACATCTATTTTTGGCTATATTTAGAACACTATTTTGGTGAAATATTTTCTGGTTAGACATGTAATGCTCCAAATGTGCCTAAAATATCCTCATTAATTATTAGAATATGCATAAAATTAAATTTGGGCTTCAGATTGGCAATATTAGAATATAATTGACATCTTCCACCTGAGGGGTAACCTGGGGCCCCCCCACACCCCGGAAATTGAAATTTTTAATGTGGCCCTCGAGTATGCCAGCCTAATACAAATTCATTCTCTGATATAAACTGAGTTTCCTGTAAAAATTTCAGCCAGATTGACCAACTTTAAGGGGTGGTTTGGGCTGATCTGGCATTTTACCTATCCCTCGCCAACTACACTCCCTGAACCTGTACTTTGGGCTACATATGTATTTCTGAAGGAACACAATACTAAAATTCATTTCAGGGGCGACTCCTGTGTGATTCAATATGGTTTTCAACCTTGAATCTACCTTAATTGAGAATATATCAGCATTTCCTGATACAGCCATCTGAGGCTGTATTTTCGCCTTCCTGGATCACATATGACACATATGACACCACTGGTATACCAGATGTAATCCTAAAACCTATGCAGTCAGATTTAGTATGTGGCAAGTGATTTTTAGGTCAAATTTCAGACTTATAGACCAATATTTGGTACTGGTTTGGGCTGATTTACATCTATTTTTGGCTATATTTAGAACACTATTTTGGTGAAATATTTTCTGGTTAGACATGTAATGCTCCAAATGTGCCTAAAATATCCTCATTAATTATTAGAATATGCATAAAATTAAATTTGGGCTTCAGATTGGCAATATTAGAATATAATTGACATCTTCCACCTGAGGGGTAACCTGGGGCCCCCCCACACCCCGGAAATTGAAATTTTTAATGTGGCCCTCGAGTATGCCAGCCTAATACAAATTCATTCTCTGATATAAACTGAGTTTCCTGTAAAAATTTCAGCCAGATTGACCAACTTTAAGGGGTGGTTTGGGCTGATCTGGCATTTTACCTATCCCTCGCCAACTACACTCCCTGAACCTGTACTTTGGGCTACATATGTATTTCTGAAGGAACACAATACTAAAATTCATTTCAGGGGCGACTCCTGTGTGATTCAATATGGTTTTCAACCTTGAATCTACCTTAATTGAGAATATATCAGCATTTCCTGATACAGCCATCTGAGGCTGTATTTTCGCCTTCCTGGATCACATATGACACATATGACACCACTGGTATACCAGATGTAATCCTAAAACCTATGCAGTCAGATTTAGTATGTGGCAAGTGATTTTTAGGCCAAATTTCAGACTTATAGACCAATATTTGGTACTGGTTTGGGCTGATTTACATCTATTTTTGGCTATATTTAGAACACTATTTTGGTGAAATATTTTCTGGTTAGACATGTAATGCTCCAAATGTGCCTAAAATATCCTCATTAATTATTAGAATATGCATAAAATTAAATTTGGGCTTCAGATTGGCAATATTAGAATATAATTGACATCTTCCACCTGAGGGGTAACCTGGGGCCCCCCCACACCCCGGAAATTGAAATTTTTAATGTGGCCCTCGAGTATGCCAGCCTAATACAAATTCATTCTCTGATATAAACTGAGTTTCCTGTAAAAATTTCAGCCAGATTGACCAACTTTAAGGGGTGGTTTGGGCTGATCTGGCATTTTACCTATCCCTCGCCAACTACACTCCCTGAACCTGTACTTTGGGCTACATATGTATTTCTGAAGGAACACAATACTAAAATTCATTTCAGGGGCGACTCCTGTGTGATTCAATATGGTTTTCAACCTTGAATCTACCTTAATTGAGAATATATCAGCATTTCCTGATACAGCCATCTGAGGCTGTATTTTCGCCTTCCTGGATCACATATGACACATATGACACCACTGGTATACCAGATGTAATCCTAAAACCTATGCAGTCAGATTTAGTATGTGGCAAGTGATTTTTAGGCCAAATTTCAGACTTATAGACCAATATTTGGTACTGGTTTGGGCTGATTTACATCTATTTTTGGCTATATTTAGAACACTATTTTGGTGAAATATTTTCTGGTTAGACATGTAATGCTCCAAATGTGCCTAAAATATCCTCATTAATTATTAGAATATGCATAAAATTAAATTTGGGCTTCAGATTGGCAATATTAGAATATAATTGACATCTTCCACCTGAGGGGTAACCTGGGGCCCCCCCACACCCCGGAAATTGAAATTTTTAATGTGGCCCTCGAGTATGCCAGCCTAATACAAATTCATTCTCTGATATAAACTGAGTTTCCTGTAAAAATTTCAGCCAGATTGACCAACTTTAAGGGGTGGTTTGGGCTGATCTGGCATTTTACCTATCCCTCGCCAACTACACTCCCTGAACCTGTACTTTGGGCTACATATGTATTTCTGAAGGAACACAATACTAAAATTCATTTCAGGGGCGACTCCTGTGTGATTCAATATGGTTTTCAACCTTGAATCTACCTTAATTGAGAATATATCAGCATTTCCTGATACAGCCATCTGAGGCTGTATTTTCGCCTTCCTGGATCACATATGACACATATGACACCACTGGTATACCAGATGTAATCCTAAAACCTATGCAGTCAGATTTAGTATGTGGCAAGTGATTTTTAGGCCAAATTTCAGACTTATAGACCAATATTTGGTACTGGTTTGGGCTGATTTACATCTATTTTTGGCTATATTTAGAACACTATTTTGGTGAAATATTTTCTGGTTAGACATGTAATGCTCCAAATGTGCCTAAAATATCCTCATTAATTATTAGAATATGCATAAAATTAAATTTGGGCTTCAGATTGGCAATATTAGAATATAATTGACATCTTCCACCTGAGGGGTAACCTGGGGCCCCCCCACACCCCGGAAATTGAAATTTTTAATGTGGCCCTCGAGTATGCCAGCCTAATACAAATTCATTCTCTGATATAAACTGAGTTTCCTGTAAAAATTTCAGCCAGATTGACCAACTTTAAGGGGTGGTTTGGGCTGATCTGGCATTTTACCTATCCCTCGCCAACTACACTCCCTGAACCTGTACTTTGGGCTACATATGTATTTCTGAAGGAACACAATACTAAAATTCATTTCAGGGGCGACTCCTGTGTGATTCAATATGGTTTTCAACCTTGAATCTACCTTAATTGAGAATATATCAGCATTTCCTGATACAGCCATCTGAGGCTGTATTTTCGCCTTCCTGGATCACATATGACACATATGACACCACTGGTATACCAGATGTAATCCTAAAACCTATGCAGTCAGATTTAGTATGTGGCAAGTGATTTTTAGGCCAAATTTCAGACTTATAGACCAATATTTGGTACTGGTTTGGGCTGATTTACATCTATTTTTGGCTATATTTAGAACACTATTTTGGTGAAATATTTTCTGGTTAGACATGTAATGCTCCAAATGTGCCTAAAATATCCTCATTAATTATTAGAATATGCATAAAATTAAATTTGGGCTTCAGATTGGCAATATTAGAATATAATTGACATCTTCCACCTGAGGGGTAACCTGGGGCCCCCCACACCCCGGAAATTGAAATTTTTAATGTGGCCCTCGAGTATGCCAGCCTAATACAAATTCATTCTCTGATATAAACTGAGTTTCCTGTAAAAATTTCAGCCAGATTGACCAACTTTAAGGGGTGGTTTGGGCTGATCTGGCATTTTACCTATCCCTCGCCAACTACACTCCCTGAACCTGTACTTTGGGCTACATATGTATTTCTGAAGGAACACAATACTAAAATTCATTTCAGGGGCGACTCCTGTGTGATTCAATATGGTTTTCAACCTTGAATCTACCTTAATTGAGAATATATCAGCATTTCCTGATACAGCCATCTGAGGCTGTATTTTCGCCTTCCTGGATCACATATGACACATATGACACCACTGGTATACCAGATGTAATCCTAAAACCTATGCAGTCAGATTTAGTATGTGGCAAGTGATTTTTAGGCCAAATTTCAGACTTATAGACCAATATTTGGTACTGGTTTGGGCTGATTTACATCTATTTTTGGCTATATTTAGAACACTATTTTGGTGAAATATTTTCTGGTTAGACATGTAATGCTCCAAATGTGCCTAAAATATCCTCATTAATTATTAGAATATGCATAAAATTAAATTTGGGCTTCAGATTGGCAATATTAGAATATAATTGACATCTTCCACCTGAGGGGTAACCTGGGGCCCCCCCACACCCCGGAAATTGAAATTTTTAATGTGGCCCTCGAGTATGCCAGCCTAATACAAATTCATTCTCTGATATAAACTGAGTTTCCTGTAAAAATTTCAGCCAGATTGACCAACTTTAAGGGGTGGTTTGGGCTGATCTGGCATTTTACCTATCCCTCGCCAACTACACTCCCTGAACCTGTACTTTGGGCTACATATGTATTTCTGAAGGAACACAATACTAAAATTCATTTCAGGGGCGACTCCTGTGTGATTCAATATGGTTTTCAACCTTGAATCTACCTTAATTGAGAATATATCAGCATTTCCTGATACAGCCATCTGAGGCTGTATTTTCGCCTTCCTGGATCACATATGACACATATGACACCACTGGTATACCAGATGTAATCCTAAAACCTATGCAGTCAGATTTAGTATGTGGCAAGTGATTTTTAGGCCAAATTTCAGACTTATAGACCAATATTTGGTACTGGTTTGGGCTGATTTACATCTATTTTTGGCTATATTTAGAACACTATTTTGGTGAAATATTTTCTGGTTAGACATGTAATGCTCCAAATGTGCCTAAAATATCCTCATTAATTATTAGAATATGCATAAAATTAAATTTGGGCTTCAGATTGGCAATATTAGAATATAATTGACATCTTCCACCTGAGGGGTAACCTGGGGCCCCCCCACACCCCGGAAATTGAAATTTTTAATGTGGCCCTCGAGTATGCCAGCCTAATACAAATTCATTCTCTGATATAAACTGAGTTTCCTGTAAAAATTTCAGCCAGATTGACCAACTTTAAGGGGTGGTTTGGGCTGATCTGGCATTTTACCTATCCCTCGCCAACTACACTCCCTGAACCTGTACTTTGGGCTACATATGTATTTCTGAAGGAACACAATACTAAAATTCATTTCAGGGGCGACTCCTGTGTGATTCAATATGGTTTTCAACCTTGAATCTACCTTAATTGAGAATATATCAGCATTTCCTGATACAGCCATCTGAGGCTGTATTTTCGCCTTCCTGGATCACATATGACACATATGACACCACTGGTATACCAGATGTAATCCTAAAACCTATGCAGTCAGATTTAGTATGTGGCAAGTGATTTTTAGGCCAAATTTCAGACTTATAGACCAATATTTGGTACTGGTTTGGGCTGATTTACATCTATTTTTGGCTATATTTAGAACACTATTTTGGTGAAATATTTTCTGGTTAGACATGTAATGCTCCAAATGTGCCTAAAATATCCTCATTAATTATTAGAATATGCATAAAATTAAATTTGGGCTTCAGATTGGCAATATTAGAATATAATTGACATCTTCCACCTGAGGGGTAACCTGGGGCCCCCCACACCCCGGAAATTGAAATTTTTAATGTGGCCCTCGAGTATGCCAGCCTAATACAAATTCATTCTCTGATATAAACTGAGTTTCCTGTAAAAATTTCAGCCAGATTGACCAACTTTAAGGGGTGGTTTGGGCTGATCTGGCATTTTACCTATCCCTCGCCAACTACACTCCCTGAACCTGTACTTTGGGCTACATATGTATTTCTGAAGGAACACAATACTAAAATTCATTTCAGGGGCGACTCCTGTGTGATTCAATATGGTTTTCAACCTTGAATCTACCTTAATTGAGAATATATCAGCATTTCCTGATACAGCCATCTGAGGCTGTATTTTCGCCTTCCTGGATCACATATGACACATATGACACCACTGGTATACCAGATGTAATCCTAAAACCTATGCAGTCAGATTTAGTATGTGGCAAGTGATTTTTAGGCCAAATTTCAGACTTATAGACCAATATTTGGTACTGGTTTGGGCTGATTTACATCTATTTTTGGCTATATTTAGAACACTATTTTGGTGAAATATTTTCTGGTTAGACATGTAATGCTCCAAATGTGCCTAAAATATCCTCATTAATTATTAGAATATGCATAAAATTAAATTTGGGCTTCAGATTGGCAATATTAGAATATAATTGACATCTTCCACCTGAGGGGTAACCTGGGGCCCCCCCACACCCCGGAAATTGAAATTTTTAATGTGGCCCTCGAGTATGCCAGCCTAATACAAATTCATTCTCTGATATAAACTGAGTTTCCTGTAAAAATTTCAGCCAGATTGACCAACTTTAAGGGGTGGTTTGGGCTGATCTGGCATTTTACCTATCCCTCGCCAACTACACTCCCTGAACCTGTACTTTGGGCTACATATGTATTTCTGAAGGAACACAATACTAAAATTCATTTCAGGGGCGACTCCTGTGTGATTCAATATGGTTTTCAACCTTGAATCTACCTTAATTGAGAATATATCAGCATTTCCTGATACAGCCATCTGAGGCTGTATTTTCGCCTTCCTGGATCACATATGACACATATGACACCACTGGTATACCAGATGTAATCCTAAAACCTATGCAGTCAGATTTAGTATGTGGCAAGTGATTTTTAGGCCAAATTTCAGACTTATAGACCAATATTTGGTACTGGTTTGGGCTGATTTACATCTATTTTTGGCTATATTTAGAACACTATTTTGGTGAAATATTTTCTGGTTAGACATGTAATGCTCCAAATGTGCCTAAAATATCCTCATTAATTATTAGAATATGCATAAAATTAAATTTGGGCTTCAGATTGGCAATATTAGAATATAATTGACATCTTCCACCTGAGGGGTAACCTGGGGCCCCCCCACACCCCGGAAATTGAAATTTTTAATGTGGCCCTCGAGTATGCCAGCCTAATACAAATTCATTCTCTGATATAAACTGAGTTTCCTGTAAAAATTTCAGCCAGATTGACCAACTTTAAGGGGTGGTTTGGGCTGATCTGGCATTTTACCTATCCCTCGCCAACTACACTCCCTGAACCTGTACTTTGGGCTACATATGTATTTCTGAAGGAACACAATACTAAAATTCATTTCAGGGGCGACTCCTGTGTGATTCAATATGGTTTTCAACCTTGAATCTACCTTAATTGAGAATATATCAGCATTTCCTGATACAGCCATCTGAGGCTGTATTTTCGCCTTCCTGGATCACATATGACACATATGACACCACTGGTATACCAGATGTAATCCTAAAACCTATGCAGTCAGATTTAGTATGTGGCAAGTGATTTTTAGGCCAAATTTCAGACTTATAGACCAATATTTGGTACTGGTTTGGGCTGATTTACATCTATTTTTGGCTATATTTAGAACACTATTTTGGTGAAATATTTTCTGGTTAGACATGTAATGCTCCAAATGTGCCTAAAATATCCTCATTAATTATTAGAATATGCATAAAATTAAATTTGGGCTTCAGATTGGCAATATTAGAATATAATTGACATCTTCCACCTGAGGGGTAACCTGGGGCCCCCCCACACCCCGGAAATTGAAATTTTTAATGTGGCCCTCGAGTATGCCAGCCTAATACAAATTCATTCTCTGATATAAACTGAGTTTCCTGTAAAAATTTCAGCCAGATTGACCAACTTTAAGGGGTGGTTTGGGCTGATCTGGCATTTTACCTATCCCTCGCCAACTACACTCCCTGAACCTGTACTTTGGGCTACATATGTATTTCTGAAGGAACACAATACTAAAATTCATTTCAGGGGCGACTCCTGTGTGATTCAATATGGTTTTCAACCTTGAATCTACCTTAATTGAGAATATATCAGCATTTCCTGATACAGCCATCTGAGGCTGTATTTTCGCCTTCCTGGATCACATATGACACATATGACACCACTGGTATACCAGATGTAATCCTAAAACCTATGCAGTCAGATTTAGTATGTGGCAAGTGATTTTTAGGCCAAATTTCAGACTTATAGACCAATATTTGGTACTGGTTTGGGCTGATTTACATCTATTTTTGGCTATATTTAGAACACTATTTTGGTGAAATATTTTCTGGTTAGACATGTAATGCTCCAAATGTGCCTAAAATATCCTCATTAATTATTAGAATATGCATAAAATTAAATTTGGGCTTCAGATTGGCAATATTAGAATATAATTGACATCTTCCACCTGAGGGGTAACCTGGGGCCCCCCCACACCCCGGAAATTGAAATTTTTAATGTGGCCCTCGAGTATGCCAGCCTAATACAAATTCATTCTCTGATATAAACTGAGTTTCCTGTAAAAATTTCAGCCAGATTGACCAACTTTAAGGGGTGGTTTGGGCTGATCTGGCATTTTACCTATCCCTCGCCAACTACACTCCCTGAACCTGTACTTTGGGCTACATATGTATTTCTGAAGGAACACAATACTAAAATTCATTTCAGGGGCGACTCCTGTGTGATTCAATATGGTTTTCAACCTTGAATCTACCTTAATTGAGAATATATCAGCATTTCCTGATACAGCCATCTGAGGCTGTATTTTCGCCTTCCTGGATCACATATGACACATATGACACCACTGGTATACCAGATGTAATCCTAAAACCTATGCAGTCAGATTTAGTATGTGGCAAGTGATTTTTAGGCCAAATTTCAGACTTATAGACCAATATTTGGTACTGGTTTGGGCTGATTTACATCTATTTTTGGCTATATTTAGAACACTATTTTGGTGAAATATTTTCTGGTTAGACATGTAATGCTCCAAATGTGCCTAAAATATCCTCATTAATTATTAGAATATGCATAAAATTAAATTTGGGCTTCAGATTGGCAATATTAGAATATAATTGACATCTTCCACCTGAGGGGTAACCTGGGGCCCCCCCACACCCCGGAAATTGAAATTTTTAATGTGGCCCTCGAGTATGCCAGCCTAATACAAATTCATTCTCTGATATAAACTGAGTTTCCTGTAAAAATTTCAGCCAGATTGACCAACTTTAAGGGGTGGTTTGGGCTGATCTGGCATTTTACCTATCCCTCGCCAACTACACTCCCTGAACCTGTACTTTGGGCTACATATGTATTTCTGAAGGAACACAATACTAAAATTCATTTCAGGGGCGACTCCTGTGTGATTCAATATGGTTTTCAACCTTGAATCTACCTTAATTGAGAATATATCAGCATTTCCTGATACAGCCATCTGAGGCTGTATTTTCGCCTTCCTGGATCACATATGACACATATGACACCACTGGTATACCAGATGTAATCCTAAAACCTATGCAGTCAGATTTAGTATGTGGCAAGTGATTTTTAGGCCAAATTTCAGACTTATAGACCAATATTTGGTACTGGTTTGGGCTGATTTACATCTATTTTTGGCTATATTTAGAACACTATTTTGGTGAAATATTTTCTGGTTAGACATGTAATGCTCCAAATGTGCCTAAAATATCCTCATTAATTATTAGAATATGCATAAAATTAAATTTGGGCTTCAGATTGGCAATATTAGAATATAATTGACATCTTCCACCTGAGGGGTAACCTGGGGCCCCCCCACACCCCGGAAATTGAAATTTTTAATGTGGCCCTCGAGTATGCCAGCCTAATACAAATTCATTCTCTGATATAAACTGAGTTTCCTGTAAAAATTTCAGCCAGATTGACCAACTTTAAGGGGTGGTTTGGGCTGATCTGGCATTTTACCTATCCCTCGCCAACTACACTCCCTGAACCTGTACTTTGGGCTACATATGTATTTCTGAAGGAACACAATACTAAAATTCATTTCAGGGGCGACTCCTGTGTGATTCAATATGGTTTTCAACCTTGAATCTACCTTAATTGAGAATATATCAGCATTTCCTGATACAGCCATCTGAGGCTGTATTTTCGCCTTCCTGGATCACATATGACACATATGACACCACTGGTATACCAGATGTAATCCTAAAACCTATGCAGTCAGATTTAGTATGTGGCAAGTGATTTTTAGGCCAAATTTCAGACTTATAGACCAATATTTGGTACTGGTTTGGGCTGATTTACATCTATTTTTGGCTATATTTAGAACACTATTTTGGTGAAATATTTTCTGGTTAGACATGTAATGCTCCAAATGTGCCTAAAATATCCTCATTAATTATTAGAATATGCATAAAATTAAATTTGGGCTTCAGATTGGCAATATTAGAATATAATTGACATCTTCCACCTGAGGGGTAACCTGGGGCCCCCCCACACCCCGGAAATTGAAATTTTTAATGTGGCCCTCGAGTATGCCAGCCTAATACAAATTCATTCTCTGATATAAACTGAGTTTCCTGTAAAAATTTCAGCCAGATTGACCAACTTTAAGGGGTGGTTTGGGCTGATCTGGCATTTTACCTATCCCTCGCCAACTACACTCCCTGAACCTGTACTTTGGGCTACATATGTATTTCTGAAGGAACACAATACTAAAATTCATTTCAGGGGCGACTCCTGTGTGATTCAATATGGTTTTCAACCTTGAATCTACCTTAATTGAGAATATATCAGCATTTCCTGATACAGCCATCTGAGGCTGTATTTTCGCCTTCCTGGATCACATATGACACATATGACACCACTGGTATACCAGATGTAATCCTAAAACCTATGCAGTCAGATTTAGTATGTGGCAAGTGATTTTTAGGCCAAATTTCAGACTTATAGACCAATATTTGGTACTGGTTTGGGCTGATTTACATCTATTTTTGGCTATATTTAGAACACTATTTTGGTGAAATATTTTCTGGTTAGACATGTAATGCTCCAAATGTGCCTAAAATATCCTCATTAATTATTAGAATATGCATAAAATTAAATTTGGGCTTCAGATTGGCAATATTAGAATATAATTGACATCTTCCACCTGAGGGGTAACCTGGGGCCCCCCCACACCCCGGAAATTGAAATTTTTAATGTGGCCCTCGAGTATGCCAGCCTAATACAAATTCATTCTCTGATATAAACTGAGTTTCCTGTAAAAATTTCAGCCAGATTGACCAACTTTAAGGGGTGGTTTGGGCTGATCTGGCATTTTACCTATCCCTCGCCAACTACACTCCCTGAACCTGTACTTTGGGCTACATATGTATTTCTGAAGGAACACAATACTAAAATTCATTTCAGGGGCGACTCCTGTGTGATTCAATATGGTTTTCAACCTTGAATCTACCTTAATTGAGAATATATCAGCATTTCCTGATACAGCCATCTGAGGCTGTATTTTCACCTTCCTGGATCACATATGACACATATGACACCACTGGTATACCAGATGTAATCCTAAAACCTATGCAGTCAGATTTAGTATGTGGCAAGTGATTTTTAGGCCAAATTTCAGACTTATAGACCAATATTTGGTACTGGTTTGGGCTGATTTACATCTATTTTTGGCTATATTTAGAACACTATTTTGGTGAAATATTTTCTGGTTAGACATGTAATGCTCCAAATGTGCCTAAAATATCCTCATTAATTATTAGAATATGCATAAAATTAAATTTGGGCTTCAGATTGGCAATATTAGAATATAATTGACATCTTCCACCTGAGGGGTAACCTGGGGCCCCCCCACACCCCGGAAATTGAAATTTTTAATGTGGCCCTCGAGTATGCCAGCCTAATACAAATTCATTCTCTGATATAAACTGAGTTTCCTGTAAAAATTTCAGCCAGATTGACCAACTTTAAGGGGTGGTTTGGGCTGATCTGGCATTTTACCTATCCCTCGCCAACTACACTCCCTGAACCTGTACTTTGGGCTACATATGTATTTCTGAAGGAACACAATACTAAAATTCATTTCAGGGGCGACTCCTGTGTGATTCAATATGGTTTTCAACCTTGAATCTACCTTAATTGAGAATATATCAGCATTTCCTGATACAGCCATCTGAGGCTGTATTTTCGCCTTCCTGGATCACATATGACACATATGACACCACTGGTATACCAGATGTAATCCTAAAACCTATGCAGTCAGATTTAGTATGTGGCAAGTGATTTTTAGGCCAAATTTCAGACTTATAGACCAATATTTGGTACTGGTTTGGGCTGATTTACATCTATTTTTGGCTATATTTAGAACACTATTTTGGTGAAATATTTTCTGGTTAGACATGTAATGCTCCAAATGTGCCTAAAATATCCTCATTAATTATTAGAATATGCATAAAATTAAATTTGGGCTTCAGATTGGCAATATTAGAATATAATTGACATCTTCCACCTGAGGGGTAACCTGGGGCCCCCCCACACCCCGGAAATTGAAATTTTTAATGTGGCCCTCGAGTATGCCAGCCTAATACAAATTCATTCTCTGATATAAACTGAGTTTCCTGTAAAAATTTCAGCCAGATTGACCAACTTTAAGGGGTGGTTTGGGCTGATCTGGCATTTTACCTATCCCTCGCCAACTACACTCCCTGAACCTGTACTTTGGGCTACATATGTATTTCTGAAGGAACACAATACTAAAATTCATTTCAGGGGCGACTCCTGTGTGATTCAATATGGTTTTCAACCTTGAATCTACCTTAATTGAGAATATATCAGCATTTCCTGATACAGCCATCTGAGGCTGTATTTTCGCCTTCCTGGATCACATATGACACATATGACACCACTGGTATACCAGATGTAATCCTAAAACCTATGCAGTCAGATTTAGTATGTGGCAAGTGATTTTTAGGCCAAATTTCAGACTTATAGACCAATATTTGGTACTGGTTTGGGCTGATTTACATCTATTTTTGGCTATATTTAGAACACTATTTTGGTGAAATATTTTCTGGTTAGACATGTAATGCTCCAAATGTGCCTAAAATATCCTCATTAATTATTAGAATATGCATAAAATTAAATTTGGGCTTCAGATTGGCAATATTAGAATATAATTGACATCTTCCACCTGAGGGGTAACCTGGGGCCCCCCCACACCCCGGAAATTGAAATTTTTAATGTGGCCCTCGAGTATGCCAGCCTAATACAAATTCATTCTCTGATATAAACTGAGTTTCCTGTAAAAATTTCAGCCAGGTTGACCAACTTTAAGGGGTGGTTTGGGCTGATCTGGCATTTTCGGGGGCAGTGTCCAGGCATTGGCCCAGTCAGTCCTTGCTCCAACCTTGGGGCCTTCAGGGGGTTGGGTACCAGACTAAAATAAAATAAAAAATGGGAAAAAGGGGTCATCAGGGGTTCTTCTCTACAAATCAGGGGGTATTTTAAATTCATTGGTCAGACTTAACATTTCCTGGCTTTTCCCTCCAAATTCTGGGGGTAGAATCATTGATTCACAAGAATTTGAAGAGTCAAGAAGGACTTTTTGCTATTTCGACTTTCAAATTCTTGTGTGGTTGTGTGAACTTAAACATTTTACGAATTTTAGTGTTTATTTTACCTGAACGTATGTTGCTTTCAATGGACGTGCTATGAGGAGAACTATAAATACATGATGATTACAGTTATGGAGTGATTTGTGGCAGCTTAGCAGCTCTTGTTTGACATCATTCAGGCTTGGTTCCACTTGCCCGACGTCAGGGCCCTTAAGGGACGGTCTAACCTATATTTATTTGTGTTGGGTTAATTCATTTGGCTGAGAATCGAATTTTGGCGATTTTAATCCGAATCAAGTCCTGATAAAAGTCATACCAGAGCACTGAGGTTGCTTGCTTATGTGTTTCAGTGATCTATAAAAACATTGACAAATATATTTCAATATTACTATACGGTACTGTTATGGGAAAGCAGAAAAAGTTGTGTTGGAAGTGTGGGGGAAGACACCACCCCCCCACAGGCAAGAAATGTGAGGTAGCTGAACTGGTACATGATGTGGGTGGCGACAGTGTAAGCGAGGAAGGTACTGGGTCTGAAATAGAGATGGACTCTCACGATATTCCCACTACCTCCAAGATAACATCGACTGGCAGTCAACAGGGATCTCAAGCAGAGATACAGCAGCAGATTCTTCAACAACTGGAGAAGGTCAACCGACGACTTGACAAGGTGGAGGGCAGAATGACAAGAGATCAGCCAGACGATAAAGGTCATCACAAAGGGCATCACAAGACAAAGAAGTTAAGTAAACTTTCTAAAAAACAATTTGCTGGTTGGAGCGACAGCTCACGCTCAAGTAGTGAATCTTCTGATGAAGAGCAGGGTATCCCTACCTTAAATAAAATCAGAAAATCTGTGAAAATTCAGCGTCAGGTGGACAAAAGAATTAGGGAATTAGAACAGCAGAGCGAAGTTGCAGGTACTTTGGGCAAAATTAAATCAAAACGAGGGGGGTCAGTAGAAGTACTTGTGAAACACAAAGTGTCGTGGCCCCATGAAGCTATATTGGGTGGGGCCACAAGGTCTAGGTTATCTTATGATCAGTTAACCATGTCACAATGGGTACAAGGTTTCTGTAAAAACATGTTGGAAGAATCAGATCAAAAAATTAGGGAAAAAATGATACAATATATGGGGGAGTTAATGGAGGATGCCACAGATTTCTCGTGGCAAGGGGCTAAGGCAGCCCATGCGGTGTTGCTGTGTGAATTCGAGAGAGGTGGGGCTAATTGGGAAGACACAGCTCGTATTGACCGCATACGTCGTGCGCATGCGCAAAAACACTCAGTCGTAGGTAAAACTTGGACTAAAAGTGACAAATCACAGAAACCTTGGTACTGCAAGCAGTTCCAAACCGGAGTTTGTGTGCATAGCAAAGACCATGAGGTGAATGGTAGGTTACATAAGCATTTGTGTTCTTTTTGTTTATCACAAGGTCGTTACTTGGGACATGCTGAGAAAGATTGCATTTTTAGTCGAAAAGCACAAGCAAAAAACGAGTGAATAGCTGCCTTTCCAAAAACTTAGGGAGGGGCAGCAACAAAGGCGGGGGTAAAAATTGCAAAAATGTGATATTTGATAAAGTTTACAAAGAGGTTACACAAATACAAAATGACAGCAAGGGCAAGGTCGTATCGGGAGAGGGCTCACCTCATTACAGACAGGCGTCGCGTGTATTCTACAGCAAGAAAGTTACCCCTTCTGAAGTCGAAAGTCTACTGGTCCGTCCCTTGCAACATTCCTTCAAAATCTTTCAAATCAGGGACCCTCAAAGGGGGGTGAGGTCATATGCCGAGGTTGTTAGGGGCAATCAAAGCACTATGAATCAAAATTCTGGGAACAATAACATTCCAGGTGGTGGCAGGAAGGACCTCAATAATGTTGACATGTGTCAAAAAAGTAGTTTCCATGTAAGAAAATTTCACAATGAAGTCCCGAGTCAGGACAATAAAAGTGGAACAATAGGGGTGGGGGCGACCATCCAAGACATAATGGTCACTAACAGAGGTGTTAGTCTAGAACGCAGAACAATGGATGTCGCTTCTCAAGAGGTGGCAATCAAGGACAATAGTGGTGAGGTGACAAAAAGTACGCCTCCAAATGACGGGTCAGTGACACAAGAATATTGTGAAACCCCAATAGATCAACAGAGGTTGATTTTTGACATTAAAAACACTGAAAGCGACAAATTCATCAATTCAATCATTTACAATGATCAAACCAAAGTAACGGGTCCCACTCTGTGTAAGGCCTATGACCTTTGGAATGCGCAGTCCAAGGTCAAATTTGGGTTCATACCTCTTACAGATCCAATAATGCCTACAAAGAAAGCCGTTTCAGAAGTCCAATGTAGAGATCCAATACACTTGCATGAGGAGGTTAAAAAACATGACCTACCAAACTATTTGGGTGCTCGCATTCCTGTACCATCTCAGCTTAATATTCACGCATGGGAAACTATGCTACAGGGCTATTGGGATGAGCAGTTATTGGAATGTCTAAAGTTTGGGTTCCCTTTGGGATTTAACAGAACGTGCACATTGCAACACGACAAAGAAAATCACAAGTCAGCTGTACTATTTCCTGAACATGTGTCTAAATACATTGAGGAAGAGCAAAAATTTGGGGCAATAATTGGCCCTTTTGAAAAATCCCCCATCAAAAATTTGCATTACTCCCCATTCATGACAAGGGACAAACCAAATTCTGAAAATAGAAGGGTGATTTTGGATTTAAGCTGGCCCAGGGGTGAGTCAGTAAATGCGGGGGTAGAAAAAAAATGGATACATGGGATCTGACTTTAAGTTGACGTTCCCCACCATTGACGATTTGACTCAAGAGTTAGTAAAAATTGGGAAAGGGGCACACATTTTTAAAGTAGATGTCAGTAGGGCGTTCAGGCACCTAAACGCAGATCCGCGTGATTATGACCTTCTGGGCGTCAACTGGGGCGTCACGTTCATTGATACGAGAATTCCGTTCGGGAGCCGACACGGAAGCCAATTCTTTCAGAGAACCAGCGACGCTGTGCGTCACGTCATGCGGTTACGTGACGTCAACGTCATAAATTATATTGATGATTTCCTTGGATACGGGACCCCAAGCGTCGCGCGTGCGTCATTTGACGTTATGACCCAGTTAGGTCTGACTATTAGTAAAACCAAATTGGTTGAACCCACGACCAAGGCTGTATGCTTGGGCATTCTGGTCGATACCGTGGAGGGAACCGTAGCCATACCGCCTGAGAAATTGGGCGTTGTGCGCGAAATGGTGAAGGAATGGAAAGGAAAAAAGTGGTGTACCAAGCGTCAACTTCAATCCCTGCTCGGCACGCTATTATACGTACATAAATGCGTCAAGCCAGCCAGGTATTTCCTCAATAGAATGTTGACAACGTTGCGTCGCGTCAGTAACCCTGCCAGGGTAGAATTAGACCAAGATTTCCACAGGGACCTTAGATGGTTCGACAAGTTTTTACCACTATACAATGGCGTATCCATGTACCATTATGCTAAGTCAAAATCAATCTTACAACTTGACGCATGCTTGACGGGTCTTGGTGGCAGGTGGGGCAGTTTTGTGTACCATCTCCCCATAGAACGAGGTTATGCTAACCTAGACATTGTGCATCTAGAAATGGTTAATATTGTCATGGCCTTGCGTTTGTTTGCTCGTTTTTGGTCTGGTTCCACAATTTTGGTCAAGTGTGACAATGACGCTGTGGTCAAGGTCTTGAGTGCTGGGAAGGCCAGAGATCCTTTTCTGGGCGCATGTGCCAGGAATGTGTGGTACATAGCGGCCTTGGTTGACATTGACCTTCAGTATGAGCATATACTTGGCAGAGACAATACAGTAGCTGATTTGTTATCTAGATGGCAATTCACACAAGAAAATGTAATACAACTTCAACAGTTTATTGAAAATCCTGTGTGGCTTCCGGTCAGTACTAATATGATGGAAGTCGATTACACCTTATGAAATTGTGGCTACAGATACTATACTTTGTATTTTCAGAGAATGACGGTTGCACAGAATATGCCAGAAAGGCTTCAGTGAGAACAAGGTCTGCATTTCGACCTAGAACTGTAAAATGTTATAGCATGTTATTTAGATCCTTTGTTGCATTTTGCATGTTTACCAAGGTTAACATATCAAAAATATCAGTTTCAGTAGTGTTATCATACCTGGAATTTTTGGTGGAAAATGAGGTGTCTGTTAAAATGGTTATGAATCATGTCTCGGCCATCAGGGCCATGTCCATATTGTATGATTTGCCTCATGAAGCATGGAGGCAGCCCAAAGTAGGTTATTTCATGAAAGCTCTGAAGTTACACAGGCCCATGGTGTTAACAAAGAGAAATATTATAGACATAAAGACTCTTAAGCGTATGGTGGCGAGTTGTCACAGATTACCCAATGCAGACGTTTTTAAAGCTGTTTTTTTGACTGCGTTCTTCGGTTTCTTTCGCTTGTCGAATTTGGCCCCACATGCTATAACCGAGTTTGACAGTACAAGGCATTTCACTGGGGGCGATGTATTCTTCTTAAAGAGTGAGGCTCAATTACTCCTAAAATGGTCTAAGACGATTCAATACAGGGATGAATACAAAATGGTGACTATTCCCAAGCTGGGGGTGTCCCCAATATGTCCTTACAGGGCGTTGAGGAAAATAATGGCCTTATATAATCCAGGCCAGAATGAACCTTTGTTTCAAGTCCAAACAGCTGCAGGATGGCAAGTACTCACAGATACGCGTATCAGGAAAACTCTAGCAAAAATTAATCTTGCCATGGATTTGCCATCAAATTATTACACCTTTCACGCCTTCAGGCGCTCAGGTGCTTCCTTGGCATATGATTTGGACATACCAGTCAAAGAAATCAAAGAACATGGCACCTGGGTGTCTGAATGCGTTTGGAGATACATTCGTCCAGCGGCCACTGCAGGCGATCAAGTGGCTCGAGTTTTCAAGCGAACGCTTCATTCGTAAACTCTGTATTACATATTGCTTCTACTCCTACATGGTTTGGGGTTTGGGGAATTTTTAGTGTAAATGTAACAGTATTCAGCATTAAAGTAAGTGAAACTTGAATGCTTAGCAAGCACATACTCTTAGATTAAGGTAAAAATCATCAGGACCTTGCTTTCACAAATCTGACCTTCAGAGGTCAAAACAGTATTTTAAGCGTGACCTTACGGGTCTAGGGTAATCAGGGTGACCTTTGGGGTCAGCAGGTGACCTTGGATCAGAGGTCAGATAAGGTCAAAAGCTTTGACCTTCAGAGGTCAAAAATAGTCAAGTTAAATCGACCCAGGGGTCAAGGGATGACCTTGGACAAAGGTCATAATTTTGTGGAATCTAGTCTGAATAATTATCATGAAATGGCTGTTTTATAATCTTAATGAAACTGTATTTTACATTCGTGTTTTATATAATTTTTATAATGGAAATGTACATATTCTTAGTAGTTAGTGTGATGTAACAATTTATTATATTCATGTTATTGTATAATAAACTTTTAAATCCTCTGTTGTTGTCTGTTGGAGTTGGGGACTGTCGGGGGCAGTGTCCAGGCATTGCCCCAGTCAGTCCTTGCTCCAACCTTGGGGCCTTCAGGGGGTTGGGTACCAGACTAAAATAAAATAAAAAATGGGAAAAAGGGGTCATCAGGGGTTCTTCTCTACAAATCAGGGGGTATTTTAAATTCATTGGTCAGACTTAATATTTCCTGGCTTTTCCCTCCAAATTCTGGGGGTAGAATCATTGATTCACAAGAATTTGAAGAGTCAAGAAGGACTTTTTGCTCCCACCCTCCCTCCCTTCAACCTGGAGTGTTCATTGGAAGGTGGTTTGTCTCTCTAACTTCACACCCTTTGGCGCAGGGGGGGTGGGGTTCAGCAGCGTGCGCCAAAGCTAGTTACCAATGGCGTTCACGGGCTTGCACTCTTGTTAGGCTTCAGGCTCCCTTCCCTTAGCCTCCAGGTTCTTTGAATTCATATCTTTATCAACTCCCATTTTTTCCTATTCTTCCTCTGATGACTAACAATTCTGGCTAAAAGGGGAATTCTTCAATATTAAGTCGTAAATGGTACATAGAAAGTTAAAATTTGGGGGAATTTTTAGTGTAAATGTAACAGTATTCAGCATTAAAGTAAGTGAAACTTGAATGCTTAGCAAGCACATACTCTTAGATTAAGGTAAAAATCATCAGGACCTTGCTTTCACAAATCTGACCTTCAGAGGTCAAAACAGTATTTTAAGCGTGACCTTACGGGTCTAGGGTAATCAGGGTGACCTTTGGGGTCAGCAGGTGACCTTGGATCAGAGGTCAGATAAGGTCAAAAGCTTTGACCTTCAGAGGTCAAAAATAGTCAAGTTAAATCGACCCAGGGGTCAAGGGATGACCTTGGACAAAGGTCATAATTTTGTGGAATCTAGTCTGAATAATTATCATGAAATGGCTGTTTTATAATCTTAATGAAACTGTATTTTACATTCGTGTTTTATATAATTTTTATAATGGAAATGTACATATTCTTAGTAGTTAGTGTGATGTAACAATTTATTATATCCATGTTATTGTATAATAAACTTTTAAATCCTCTGTTGTTGTCTGTTGGAGTTGGGGACTGTACCTATCCCTCGCCAACTACACTCCCTGAACCTGTACTTTGGGCTACATATGTATTTCTGAAGGAACACAATACTAAAATTCATTTCAGGGGCGACTCCTGTGTGATTCAATATGGTTTTCAACCTTGAATCTACCTTAATTGAGAATATATCAGCATTTCCTGATACAGCCATCTGAGGCTGTATTTTCGCCTTCCTGGATCACATATGACACATATGACACCACTGGTATACCAGATGTAATCCTAAAACCTATGCAGTCAGATTTAGTATGTGGCAAGTGATTTTTAGGCCAAATTTCAGACTTATAGACCAATATTTGGTACTGGTTTGGGCTGATTTACATCTATTTTTGGCTATATTTAGAACACTATTTTGGTGAAATATTTTCTGGTTAGACATGTAATGCTCCAAATGTGCCTAAAATATCCTCATTAATTATTAGAATATGCATAAAATTAAATTTGGGCTTCAGATTGGCAATATTAGAATATAATTGACATCTTCCACCTGAGGGGTAACCTGGGGCCCCCCCACACCCCGGAAATTGAAATTTTTAATGTGGCCCTCGAGTATGCCAGCCTAATACAAATTCATTCTCTGATATAAACTGAGTTTCCTGTAAAAATTTCAGCCAGATTGACCAACTTTAAGGGGTGGTTTGGGCTGATCTGGCATTTTACCTATCCCTCGCCAACTACACTCCCTGAACCTGTACTTTGGGCTACATATGTATTTCTGAAGGAACACAATACTAAAATTCATTTCAGGGGCGACTCCTGTGTGATTCAATATGGTTTTCAACCTTGAATCTACCTTAATTGAGAATATATCAGCATTTCCTGATACAGCCATCTGAGGCTGTATTTTCGCCTTCCTGGATCACATATGACACCACTGGTATACCAGATGTAATCCTAAAACCTATGCAGTCAGATTTAGTATGTGGCAAGTGATTTTTAGGCCAAATTTCAGACTTATAGACCAATATTTGGTACTGGTTTGGGCTGATTTACATCTATTTTTGGCTATATTTAGAACACTATTTTGGTGAAATATTTTCTGGTTAGACATGTAATGCTCCAAATGTGCCTAAAATATCCTCATTAATTATTAGAATATGCATAAAATTAAATTTGGGCTTCAGATTGGCAATATTAGAATATAATTGACATCTTCCACCTGAGGGGTAACCTGGGGCCCCCCCACACCCCGGAAATTGAAATTTTTAATGTGGCCCTCGAGTATGCCAGCCTAATACAAATTCATTCTCTGATATAAACTGAGTTTCCTGTAAAAATTTCAGCCAGATTGACCAACTTTAAGGGGTGGTTTGGGCTGATCTGGCATTTTACCTATCCCTCGCCAACTACACTCCCTGAACCTGTACTTTGGGCTACATATGTATTTCTGAAGGAACACAATACTAAAATTCATTTCAGGGGCGACTCCTGTGTGATTCAATATGGTTTTCAACCTTGAATCTACCTTAATTGAGAATATATCAGCATTTCCTGATACAGCCATCTGAGGCTGTATTTTCGCCTTCCTGGATCACATATGACACATATGACACCACTGGTATACCAGATGTAATCCTAAAACCTATGCAGTCAGATTTAGTATGTGGCAAGTGATTTTTAGGCCAAATTTCAGACTTATAGACCAATATTTGGTACTGGTTTGGGCTGATTTACATCTATTTTTGGCTATATTTAGAACACTATTTTGGTGAAATATTTTCTGGTTAGACATGTAATGCTCCAAATGTGCCTAAAATATCCTCATTAATTATTAGAATATGCATAAAATTAAATTTGGGCTTCAGATTGGCAATATTAGAATATAATTGACATCTTCCACCTGAGGGGTAACCTGGGGCCCCCCCACACCCCGGAAATTGAAATTTTTAATGTGGCCCTCGAGTATGCCAGCCTAATACAAATTCATTCTCTGATATAAACTGAGTTTCCTGTAAAAATTTCAGCCAGATTGACCAACTTTAAGGGGTGGTTTGGGCTGATCTGGCATTTTACCTATCCCTCGCCAACTACACTCCCTGAACCTGTACTTTGGGCTACATATGTATTTCTGAAGGAACACAATACTAAAATTCATTTCAGGGGCGACTCCTGTGTGATTCAATATGGTTTTCAACCTTGAATCTACCTTAATTGAGAATATATCAGCATTTCCTGATACAGCCATCTGAGGCTGTATTTTCGCCTTCCTGGATCACATATGACACATATGACACCACTGGTATACCAGATGTAATCCTAAAACCTATGCAGTCAGATTTAGTATGTGGCAAGTGATTTTTAGGCCAAATTTCAGACTTATAGACCAATATTTGGTACTGGTTTGGGCTGATTTACATCTATTTTTGGCTATATTTAGAACACTATTTTGGTGAAATATTTTCTGGTTAGACATGTAATGCTCCAAATGTGCCTAAAATATCCTCATTAATTATTAGAATATGCATAAAATTAAATTTGGGCTTCAGATTGGCAATATTAGAATATAATTGACATCTTCCACCTGAGGGGTAACCTGGGGCCCCCCCACACCCCGGAAATTGAAATTTTTAATGTGGCCCTCGAGTATGCCAGCCTAATACAAATTCATTCTCTGATATAAACTGAGTTTCCTGTAAAAATTTCAGCCAGATTGACCAACTTTAAGGGGTGGTTTGGGCTGATCTGGCATTTTACCTATCCCTCGCCAACTACACTCCCTGAACCTGTACTTTGGGCTACATATGTATTTCTGAAGGAACACAATACTAAAATTCATTTCAGGGGCGACTCCTGTGTGATTCAATATGGTTTTCAACCTTGAATCTACCTTAATTGAGAATATATCAGCATTTCCTGATACAGCCATCTGAGGCTGTATTTTCGCCTTCCTGGATCACATATGACACATATGACACCACTGGTATACCAGATGTAATCCTAAAACCTATGCAGTCAGATTTAGTATGTGGCAAGTGATTTTTAGGCCAAATTTCAGACTTATAGACCAATATTTGGTACTGGTTTGGGCTGATTTACATCTATTTTTGGCTATATTTAGAACACTATTTTGGTGAAATATTTTCTGGTTAGACATGTAATGCTCCAAATGTGCCTAAAATATCCTCATTAATTATTAGAATATGCATAAAATTAAATTTGGGCTTCAGATTGGCAATATTAGAATATAATTGACATCTTCCACCTGAGGGGTAACCTGGGGCCCCCCCACACCCCGGAAATTGAAATTTTTAATGTGGCCCTCGAGTATGCCAGCCTAATACAAATTCATTCTCTGATATAAACTGAGTTTCCTGTAAAAATTTCAGCCAGATTGACCAACTTTAAGGGGTGGTTTGGGCTGATCTGGCATTTTACCTATCCCTCGCCAACTACACTCCCTGAACCTGTACTTTGGGCTACATATGTATTTCTGAAGGAACACAATACTAAAATTCATTTCAGGGGCGACTCCTGTGTGATTCAATATGGTTTTCAACCTTGAATCTACCTTAATTGAGAATATATCAGCATTTCCTGATACAGCCATCTGAGGCTGTATTTTCGCCTTCCTGGATCACATATGACACATATGACACCACTGGTATACCAGATGTAATCCTAAAACCTATGCAGTCAGATTTAGTATGTGGCAAGTGATTTTTAGGCCAAATTTCAGACTTATAGACCAATATTTGGTACTGGTTTGGGCTGATTTACATCTATTTTTGGCTATATTTAGAACACTATTTTGGTGAAATATTTTCTGGTTAGACATGTAATGCTCCAAATGTGCCTAAAATATCCTCATTAATTATTAGAATATGCATAAAATTAAATTTGGGCTTCAGATTGGCAATATTAGAATATAATTGACATCTTCCACCTGAGGGGTAACCTGGGGCCCCCCCACACCCCGGAAATTGAAATTTTTAATGTGGCCCTCGAGTATGCCAGCCTAATACAAATTCATTCTCTGATATAAACTGAGTTTCCTGTAAAAATTTCAGCCAGATTGACCAACTTTAAGGGGTGGTTTGGGCTGATCTGGCATTTTACCTATCCCTCGCCAACTACACTCCCTGAACCTGTACTTTGGGCTACATATGTATTTCTGAAGGAACACAATACTAAAATTCATTTCAGGGGCGACTCCTGTGTGATTCAATATGGTTTTCAACCTTGAATCTACCTTAATTGAGAATATATCAGCATTTCCTGATACAGCCATCTGAGGCTGTATTTTCGCCTTCCTGGATCACATATGACACATATGACACCACTGGTATACCAGATGTAATCCTAAAACCTATGCAGTCAGATTTAGTATGTGGCAAGTGATTTTTAGGCCAAATTTCAGACTTATAGACCAATATTTGGTACTGGTTTGGGCTGATTTACATCTATTTTTGGCTATATTTAGAACACTATTTTGGTGAAATATTTTCTGGTTAGACATGTAATGCTCCAAATGTGCCTAAAATATCCTCATTAATTATTAGAATATGCATAAAATTAAATTTGGGCTTCAGATTGGCAATATTAGAATATAATTGACATCTTCCACCTGAGGGGTAACCTGGGGCCCCCCCACACCCCGGAAATTGAAATTTTTAATGTGGCCCTCGAGTATGCCAGCCTAATACAAATTCATTCTCTGATATAAACTGAGTTTCCTGTAAAAATTTCAGCCAGATTGACCAACTTTAAGGGGTGGTTTGGGCTGATCTGGCATTTTACCTATCCCTCGCCAACTACACTCCCTGAACCTGTACTTTGGGCTACATATGTATTTCTGAAGGAACACAATACTAAAATTCATTTCAGGGGCGACTCCTGTGTGATTCAATATGGTTTTCAACCTTGAATCTACCTTAATTGAGAATATATCAGCATTTCCTGATACAGCCATCTGAGGCTGTATTTTCGCCTTCCTGGATCACATATGACACATATGACACCACTGGTATACCAGATGTAATCCTAAAACCTATGCAGTCAGATTTAGTATGTGGCAAGTGATTTTTAGGCCAAATTTCAGACTTATAGACCAATATTTGGTACTGGTTTGGGCTGATTTACATCTATTTTTGGCTATATTTAGAACACTATTTTGGTGAAATATTTTCTGGTTAGACATGTAATGCTCCAAATGTGCCTAAAATATCCTCATTAATTATTAGAATATGCATAAAATTAAATTTGGGCTTCAGATTGGCAATATTAGAATATAATTGACATCTTCCACCTGAGGGGTAACCTGGGGCCCCCCCACACCCCGGAAATTGAAATTTTTAATGTGGCCCTCGAGTATGCCAGCCTAATACAAATTCATTCTCTGATATAAACTGAGTTTCCTGTAAAAATTTCAGCCAGATTGACCAACTTTAAGGGGTGGTTTGGGCTGATCTGGCATTTTACCTATCCCTCGCCAACTACACTCCCTGAACCTGTACTTTGGGCTACATATGTATTTCTGAAGGAACACAATACTAAAATTCATTTCAGGGGCGACTCCTGTGTGATTCAATATGGTTTTCAACCTTGAATCTACCTTAATTGAGAATATATCAGCATTTCCTGATACAGCCATCTGAGGCTGTATTTTCGCCTTCCTGGATCACATATGACACATATGACACCACTGGTATACCAGATGTAATCCTAAAACCTATGCAGTCAGATTTAGTATGTGGCAAGTGATTTTTAGGCCAAATTTCAGACTTATAGACCAATATTTGGTACTGGTTTGGGCTGATTTACATCTATTTTTGGCTATATTTAGAACACTATTTTGGTGAAATATTTTCTGGTTAGACATGTAATGCTCCAAATGTGCCTAAAATATCCTCATTAATTATTAGAATATGCATAAAATTAAATTTGGGCTTCAGATTGGCAATATTAGAATATAATTGACATCTTCCACCTGAGGGGTAACCTGGGGCCCCCCCACACCCCGGAAATTGAAATTTTTAATGTGGCCCTCGAGTATGCCAGCCTAATACAAATTCATTCTCTGATATAAACTGAGTTTCCTGTAAAAATTTCAGCCAGATTGACCAACTTTAAGGGGTGGTTTGGGCTGATCTGGCATTTTACCTATCCCTCGCCAACTACACTCCCTGAACCTGTACTTTGGGCTACATATGTATTTCTGAAGGAACACAATACTAAAATTCATTTCAGGGGCGACTCCTGTGTGATTCAATATGGTTTTCAACCTTGAATCTACCTTAATTGAGAATATATCAGCATTTCCTGATACAGCCATCTGAGGCTGTATTTTCGCCTTCCTGGATCACATATGACACATATGACACCACTGGTATACCAGATGTAATCCTAAAACCTATGCAGTCAGATTTAGTATGTGGCAAGTGATTTTTAGGCCAAATTTCAGACTTATAGACCAATATTTGGTACTGGTTTGGGCTGATTTACATCTATTTTTGGCTATATTTAGAACACTATTTTGGTGAAATATTTTCTGGTTAGACATGTAATGCTCCAAATGTGCCTAAAATATCCTCATTAATTATTAGAATATGCATAAAATTAAATTTGGGCTTCAGATTGGCAATATTAGAATATAATTGACATCTTCCACCTGAGGGGTAACCTGGGGCCCCCCCACACCCCGGAAATTGAATTTTTAATGTGGCCCTCGAGTATGCCAGCCTAATACAAATTCATTCTCTGATATAAACTGAGTTTCCTGTAAAAATTTCAGCCAGATTGACCAACTTTAAGGGGTGGTTTGGGCTGATCTGGCATTTTACCTATCCCTCGCCAACTACACTCCCTGAACCTGTACTTTGGGCTACATATGTATTTCTGAAGGAACACAATACTAAAATTCATTTCAGGGGCGACTCCTGTGTGATTCAATATGGTTTTCAACCTTGAATCTACCTTAATTGAGAATATATCAGCATTTCCTGATACAGCCATCTGAGGCTGTATTTTCGCCTTCCTGGATCACATATGACACATATGACACCACTGGTATACCAGATGTAATCCTAAAACCTATGCAGTCAGATTTAGTATGTGGCAAGTGATTTTTAGGCCAAATTTCAGACTTATAGACCAATATTTGGTACTGGTTTGGGCTGATTTACATCTATTTTTGGCTATATTTAGAACACTATTTTGGTGAAATATTTTCTGGTTAGACATGTAATGCTCCAAATGTGCCTAAAATATCCTCATTAATTATTAGAATATGCATAAAATTAAATTTGGGCTTCAGATTGGCAATATTAGAATATAATTGACATCTTCCACCTGAGGGGTAACCTGGGGCCCCCCCACACCCCGGAAATTGAAATTTTTAATGTGGCCCTCGAGTATGCCAGCCTAATACAAATTCATTCTCTGATATAAACTGAGTTTCCTGTAAAAATTTCAGCCAGATTGACCAACTTTAAGGGGTGGTTTGGGCTGATCTGGCATTTTACCTATCCCTCGCCAACTACACTCCCTGAACCTGTACTTTGGGCTACATATGTATTTCTGAAGGAACACAATACTAAAATTCATTTCAGGGGCGACTCCTGTGTGATTCAATATGGTTTTCAACCTTGAATCTACCTTAATTGAGAATATATCAGCATTTCCTGATACAGCCATCTGAGGCTGTATTTTCGCCTTCCTGGATCACATATGACACATATGACACCACTGGTATACCAGATGTAATCCTAAAACCTATGCAGTCAGATTTAGTATGTGGCAAGTGATTTTTAGGCCAAATTTCAGACTTATAGACCAATATTTGGTACTGGTTTGGGCTGATTTACATCTATTTTTGGCTATATTTAGAACACTATTTTGGTGAAATATTTTCTGGTTAGACATGTAATGCTCCAAATGTGCCTAAAATATCCTCATTAATTATTAGAATATGCATAAAATTAAATTTGGGCTTCAGATTGGCAATATTAGAATATAATTGACATCTTCCACCTGAGGGGTAACCTGGGGCCCCCCCACACCCCGGAAATTGAAATTTTTAATGTGGCCCTCGAGTATGCCAGCCTAATACAAATTCATTCTCTGATATAAACTGAGTTTCCTGTAAAAATTTCAGCCAGATTGACCAACTTTAAGGGGTGGTTTGGGCTGATCTGGCATTTTACCTATCCCTCGCCAACTACACTCCCTGAACCTGTACTTTGGGCTACATATGTATTTCTGAAGGAACACAATACTAAAATTCATTTCAGGGGCGACTCCTGTGTGATTCAATATGGTTTTCAACCTTGAATCTACCTTAATTGAGAATATATCAGCATTTCCTGATACAGCCATCTGAGGCTGTATTTTCGCCTTCCTGGATCACATATGACACATATGACACCACTGGTATACCAGATGTAATCCTAAAACCTATGCAGTCAGATTTAGTATGTGGCAAGTGATTTTTAGGCCAAATTTCAGACTTATAGACCAATATTTGGTACTGGTTTGGGCTGATTTACATCTATTTTTGGCTATATTTAGAACACTATTTTGGTGAAATATTTTCTGGTTAGACATGTAATGCTCCAAATGTGCCTAAAATATCCTCATTAATTATTAGAATATGCATAAAATTAAATTTGGGCTTCAGATTGGCAATATTAGAATATAATTGACATCTTCCACCTGAGGGGTAACCTGGGGCCCCCCCACACCCCGGAAATTGAAATTTTTAATGTGGCCCTCGAGTATGCCAGCCTAATACAAATTCATTCTCTGATATAAACTGAGTTTCCTGTAAAAATTTCAGCCAGATTGACCAACTTTAAGGGGTGGTTTGGGCTGATCTGGCATTTTACCTATCCCTCGCCAACTACACTCCCTGAACCTGTACTTTGGGCTACATATGTATTTCTGAAGGAACACAATACTAAAATTCATTTCAGGGGCGACTCCTGTGTGATTCAATATGGTTTTCAACCTTGAATCTACCTTAATTGAGAATATATCAGCATTTCCTGATACAGCCATCTGAGGCTGTATTTTCGCCTTCCTGGATCACATATGACACATATGACACCACTGGTATACCAGATGTAATCCTAAAACCTATGCAGTCAGATTTAGTATGTGGCAAGTGATTTTTAGGCCAAATTTCAGACTTATAGACCAATATTTGGTACTGGTTTGGGCTGATTTACATCTATTTTTGGCTATATTTAGAACACTATTTTGGTGAAATATTTTCTGGTTAGACATGTAATGCTCCAAATGTGCCTAAAATATCCTCATTAATTATTAGAATATGCATAAAATTAAATTTGGGCTTCAGATTGGCAATATTAGAATATAATTGACATCTTCCACCTGAGGGGTAACCTGGGGCCCCCCCACACCCCGGAAATTGAAATTTTTAATGTGGCCCTCGAGTATGCCAGCCTAATACAAATTCATTCTCTGATATAAACTGAGTTTCCTGTAAAAATTTCAGCCAGATTGACCAATTTTAAGGGGTGGTTTGGGCTGATCTGGCATTTTACCTATCCCTCGCCAACTACACTCCCTGAACCTGTACTTTGGGCTACATATGTATTTCTGAAGGAACACAATACTAAAATTCATTTCAGGGGCGACTCCTGTGTGATTCAATATGGTTTTCAACCTTGAATCTACCTTAATTGAGAATATATCAGCATTTCCTGATACAGCCATCTGAGGCTGTATTTTCGCCTTCCTGGATCACATATGACACATATGACACCACTGGTATACCAGATGTAATCCTAAAACCTATGCAGTCAGATTTAGTATGTGGCAAGTGATTTTTAGGCCAAATTTCAGACTTATAGACCAATATTTGGTACTGGTTTGGGCTGATTTACATCTATTTTTGGCTATATTTAGAACACTATTTTGGTGAAATATTTTCTGGTTAGACATGTAATGCTCCAAATGTGCCTAAAATATCCTCATTAATTATTAGAATATGCATAAAATTAAATTTGGGCTTCAGATTGGCAATATTAGAATATAATTGACATCTTCCACCTGAGGGGTAACCTGGGGCCCCCCCACACCCCGGAAATTGAATTTTTAATGTGGCCCTCGAGTATGCCAGCCTAATACAAATTCATTCTCTGATATAAACTGAGTTTCCTGTAAAAATTTCAGCCAGATTGACCAACTTTAAGGGGTGGTTTGGGCTGATCTGGCATTTTACCTATCCCTCGCCAACTACACTCCCTGAACCTGTACTTTGGGCTACATATGTATTTCTGAAGGAACACAATACTAAAATTCATTTCAGGGGCGACTCCTGTGTGATTCAATATGGTTTTCAACCTTGAATCTACCTTAATTGAGAATATATCAGCATTTCCTGATACAGCCATCTGAGGCTGTATTTTCGCCTTCCTGGATCACATATGACACATATGACACCACTGGTATACCAGATGTAATCCTAAAACCTATGCAGTCAGATTTAGTATGTGGCAAGTGATTTTTAGGCCAAATTTCAGACTTATAGACCAATATTTGGTACTGGTTTGGGCTGATTTACATCTATTTTTGGCTATATTTAGAACACTATTTTGGTGAAATATTTTCTGGTTAGACATGTAATGCTCCAAATGTGCCTAAAATATCCTCATTAATTATTAGAATATGCATAAAATTAAATTTGGGCTTCAGATTGGCAATATTAGAATATAATTGACATCTTCCACCTGAGGGGTAACCTGGGGCCCCCCCACACCCCGGAAATTGAAATTTTTAATGTGGCCCTCGAGTATGCCAGCCTAATACAAATTCATTCTCTGATATAAACTGAGTTTCCTGTAAAAATTTCAGCCAGATTGACCAACTTTAAGGGGTGGTTTGGGCTGATCTGGCATTTTACCTATCCCTCGCCAACTACACTCCCTGAACCTGTACTTTGGGCTACATATGTATTTCTGAAGGAACACAATACTAAAATTCATTTCAGGGGCGACTCCTGTGTGATTCAATATGGTTTTCAACCTTGAATCTACCTTAATTGAGAATATATCAGCATTTCCTGATACAGCCATCTGAGGCTGTATTTTCGCCTTCCTGGATCACATATGACACATATGACACCACTGGTATACCAGATGTAATCCTAAAACCTATGCAGTCAGATTTAGTATGTGGCAAGTGATTTTTAGGCCAAATTTCAGACTTATAGACCAATATTTGGTACTGGTTTGGGCTGATTTACATCTATTTTTGGCTATATTTAGAACACTATTTTGGTGAAATATTTTCTGGTTAGACATGTAATGCTCCAAATGTGCCTAAAATATCCTCATTAATTATTAGAATATGCATAAAATTAAATTTGGGCTTCAGATTGGCAATATTAGAATATAATTGACATCTTCCACCTGAGGGGTAACCTGGGGCCCCCCCACACCCCGGAAATTGAAATTTTTAATGTGGCCCTCGAGTATGCCAGCCTAATACAAATTCATTCTCTGATATAAACTGAGTTTCCTGTAAAAATTTCAGCCAGATTGACCAACTTTAAGGGGTGGTTTGGGCTGATCTGGCATTTTACCTATCCCTCGCCAACTACACTCCCTGAACCTGTACTTTGGGCTACATATGTATTTCTGAAGGAACACAATACTAAAATTCATTTCAGGGGCGACTCCTGTGTGATTCAATATGGTTTTCAACCTTGAATCTACCTTAATTGAGAATATATCAGCATTTCCTGATACAGCCATCTGAGGCTGTATTTTCGCCTTCCTGGATCACATATGACACATATGACACCACTGGTATACCAGATGTAATCCTAAAACCTATGCAGTCAGATTTAGTATGTGGCAAGTGATTTTTAGGCCAAATTTCAGACTTATAGACCAATATTTGGTACTGGTTTGGGCTGATTTACATCTATTTTTGGCTATATTTAGAACACTATTTTGGTGAAATATTTTCTGGTTAGACATGTAATGCTCCAAATGTGCCTAAAATATCCTCATTAATTATTAGAATATGCATAAAATTAAATTTGGGCTTCAGATTGGCAATATTAGAATATAATTGACATCTTCCACCTGAGGGGTAACCTGGGGCCCCCCCACACCCCGGAAATTGAAATTTTTAATGTGGCCCTCGAGTATGCCAGCCTAATACAAATTCATTCTCTGATATAAACTGAGTTTCCTGTAAAAATTTCAGCCAGATTGACCAACTTTAAGGGGTGGTTTGGGCTGATCTGGCATTTTACCTATCCCTCGCCAACTACACTCCCTGAACCTGTACTTTGGGCTACATATGTATTTCTGAAGGAACACAATACTAAAATTCATTTCAGGGCGACTCCTGTGTGATTCAATATGGTTTTCAACCTTGAATCTACCTTAATTGAGAATATATCAGCATTTCCTGATACAGCCATCTGAGGCTGTATTTTCGCCTTCCTGGATCACATATGACACATATGACACCACTGGTATACCAGATGTAATCCTAAAACCTATGCAGTCAGATTTAGTATGTGGCAAGTGATTTTTAGGCCAAATTTCAGACTTATAGACCAATATTTGGTACTGGTTTGGGCTGATTTACATCTATTTTTGGCTATATTTAGAACACTATTTTGGTGAAATATTTTCTGGTTAGACATGTAATGCTCCAAATGTGCCTAAAATATCCTCATTAATTATTAGAATATGCATAAAATTAAATTTGGGCTTCAGATTGGCAATATTAGAATATAATTGACATCTTCCACCTGAGGGGTAACCTGGGGCCCCCCCACACCCCGGAAATTGAAATTTTTAATGTGGCCCTCGAGTATGCCAGCCTAATACAAATTCATTCTCTGATATAAACTGAGTTTCCTGTAAAAATTTCAGCCAGATTGACCAACTTTAAGGGGTGGTTTGGGCTGATCTGGCATTTTACCTATCCCTCGCCAACTACACTCCCTGAACCTGTACTTTGGGCTACATATGTATTTCTGAAGGAACACAATACTAAAATTCATTTCAGGGGCGACTCCTGTGTGATTCAATATGGTTTTCAACCTTGAATCTACCTTAATTGAGAATATATCAGCATTTCCTGATACAGCCATCTGAGGCTGTATTTTCGCCTTCCTGGATCACATATGACACATATGACACCACTGGTATACCAGATGTAATCCTAAAACCTATGCAGTCAGATTTAGTATGTGGCAAGTGATTTTTAGGCCAAATTTCAGACTTATAGACCAATATTTGGTACTGGTTTGGGCTGATTTACATCTATTTTTGGCTATATTTAGAACACTATTTTGGTGAAATATTTTCTGGTTAGACATGTAATGCTCCAAATGTGCCTAAAATATCCTCATTAATTATTAGAATATGCATAAAATTAAATTTGGGCTTCAGATTGGCAATATTAGAATATAATTGACATCTTCCACCTGAGGGGTAACCTGGGGCCCCCCCACACCCCGGAAATTGAAATTTTTAATGTGGCCCTCGAGTATGCCAGCCTAATACAAATTCATTCTCTGATATAAACTGAGTTTCCTGTAAAAATTTCAGCCAGATTGACCAACTTTAAGGGGTGGTTTGGGCTGATCTGGCATTTTACCTATCCCTCGCCAACTACACTCCCTGAACCTGTACTTTGGGCTACATAATGTATTTCTGAAGGAACACAATACTAAAATTCATTTCAGGGGCGACTCCTGTGTGATTCAATATGGTTTTCAACCTTGAATCTACCTTAATTGAGAATATATCAGCATTTCCTGATACAGCCATCTGAGGCTGTATTTTCGCCTTCCTGGATCACATATGACACATATGACACCACTGGTATACCAGATGTAATCCTAAAACCTATGCAGTCAGATTTAGTATGTGGCAAGTGATTTTTAGGCCAAATTTCAGACTTATAGACCAATATTTGGTACTGGTTTGGGCTGATTTACATCTATTTTTGGCTATATTTAGAACACTATTTTGGTGAAATATTTTCTGGTTAGACATGTAATGCTCCAAATGTGCCTAAAATATCCTCATTAATTATTAGAATATGCATAAAATTAAATTTGGGCTTCAGATTGGCAATATTAGAATATAATTGACATCTTCCACCTGAGGGGTAACCTGGGGCCCCCCCACACCCCGGAAATTGAAATTTTTAATGTGGCCCTCGAGTATGCCAGCCTAATACAAATTCATTCTCTGATATAAACTGAGTTTCCTGTAAAAATTTCAGCCAGATTGACCAACTTTAAGGGGTGGTTTGGGCTGATCTGGCATTTTACCTATCCCTCGCCAACTACACTCCCTGAACCTGTACTTTGGGCTACATATGTATTTCTGAAGGAACACAATACTAAAATTCATTTCAGGGGCGACTCCTGTGTGATTCAATATGGTTTTCAACCTTGAATCTACCTTAATTGAGAATATATCAGCATTTCCTGATACAGCCATCTGAGGCTGTATTTTCGCCTTCCTGGATCACATATGACACATATGACACCACTGGTATACCAGATGTAATCCTAAAACCTATGCAGTCAGATTTAGTATGTGGCAAGTGATTTTTAGGCCAAATTTCAGACTTATAGACCAATATTTGGTACTGGTTTGGGCTGATTTACATCTATTTTTGGCTATATTTAGAACACTATTTTGGTGAAATATTTTCTGGTTAGACATGTAATGCTCCAAATGTGCCTAAAATATCCTCATTAATTATTAGAATATGCATAAAATTAAATTTGGGCTTCAGATTGGCAATATTAGAATATAATTGACATCTTCCACCTGAGGGGTAACCTGGGGCCCCCCCACACCCCGGAAATTGAAATTTTTAATGTGGCCCTCGAGTATGCCAGCCTAATACAAATTCATTCTCTGATATAAACTGAGTTTCCTGTAAAAATTTCAGCCAGATTGACCAACTTTAAGGGGTGGTTTGGGCTGATCTGGCATTTTACCTATCCCTCGCCAACTACACTCCCTGAACCTGTACTTTGGGCTACATATGTATTTCTGAAGGAACACAATACTAAAATTCATTTCAGGGGCGACTCCTGTGTGATTCAATATGGTTTTCAACCTTGAATCTACCTTAATTGAGAATATATCAGCATTTCCTGATACAGCCATCTGAGGCTGTATTTTCACCTTCCTGGATCACATATGACACATATGACACCACTGGTATACCAGATGTAATCCTAAAACCTATGCAGTCAGATTTAGTATGTGGCAAGTGATTTTTAGGCCAAATTTCAGACTTATAGACCAATATTTGGTACTGGTTTGGGCTGATTTACATCTATTTTTGGCTATATTTAGAACACTATTTTGGTGAAATATTTTCTGGTTAGACATGTAATGCTCCAAATGTGCCTAAAATATCCTCATTAATTATTAGAATATGCATAAAATTAAATTTGGGCTTCAGATTGGCAATATTAGAATATAATTGACATCTTCCACCTGAGGGGTAACCTGGGGCCCCCCCACACCCCGGAAATTGAAATTTTTAATGTGGCCCTCGAGTATGCCAGCCTAATACAAATTCATTCTCTGATATAAACTGAGTTTCCTGTAAAAATTTCAGCCAGATTGACCAACTTTAAGGGGTGGTTTGGGCTGATCTGGCATTTTACCTATCCCTCGCCAACTACACTCCCTGAACCTGTACTTTGGGCTACATATGTATTTCTGAAGGAACACAATACTAAAATTCATTTCAGGGGCGACTCCTGTGTGATTCAATATGGTTTTCAACCTTGAATCTACCTTAATTGAGAATATATCAGCATTTCCTGATACAGCCATCTGAGGCTGTATTTTCGCCTTCCTGGATCACATATGACACATATGACACCACTGGTATACCAGATGTAATCCTAAAACCTATGCAGTCAGATTTAGTATGTGGCAAGTGATTTTTAGGCCAAATTTCAGACTTATAGACCAATATTTGGTACTGGTTTGGGCTGATTTACATCTATTTTTGGCTATATTTAGAACACTATTTTGGTGAAATATTTTCTGGTTAGACATGTAATGCTCCAAATGTGCCTAAAATATCCTCATTAATTATTAGAATATGCATAAAATTAAATTTGGGCTTCAGATTGGCAATATTAGAATATAATTGACATCTTCCACCTGAGGGGTAACCTGGGGCCCCCCCACACCCCGGAAATTGAAATTTTTAATGTGGCCCTCGAGTATGCCAGCCTAATACAAATTCATTCTCTGATATAAACTGAGTTTCCTGTAAAAATTTCAGCCAGATTGACCAACTTTAAGGGGTGGTTTGGGCTGATCTGGCATTTTACCTATCCCTCGCCAACTACACTCCCTGAACCTGTACTTTGGGCTACATATGTATTTCTGAAGGAACACAATACTAAAATTCATTTCAGGGGCGACTCCTGTGTGATTCAATATGGTTTTCAACCTTGAATCTACCTTAATTGAGAATATATCAGCATTTCCTGATACAGCCATCTGAGGCTGTATTTTCGCCTTCCTGGATCACATATGACACATATGACACCACTGGTATACCAGATGTAATCCTAAAACCTATGCAGTCAGATTTAGTATGTGGCAAGTGATTTTTAGGCCAAATTTCAGACTTATAGACCAATATTTGGTACTGGTTTGGGCTGATTTACATCTATTTTTGGCTATATTTAGAACACTATTTTGGTGAAATATTTTCTGGTTAGACATGTAATGCTCCAAATGTGCCTAAAATATCCTCATTAATTATTAGAATATGCATAAAATTAAATTTGGGCTTCAGATTGGCAATATTAGAATATAATTGACATCTTCCACCTGAGGGGTAACCTGGGGCCCCCCCACACCCCGGAAATTGAAATTTTTAATGTGGCCCTCGAGTATGCCAGCCTAATACAAATTCATTCTCTGATATAAACTGAGTTTCCTGTAAAAATTTCAGCCAGATTGACCAACTTTAAGGGGTGGTTTGGGCTGATCTGGCATTTTACCTATCCCTCGCCAACTACACTCCCTGAACCTGTACTTTGGGCTACATATGTATTTCTGAAGGAACACAATACTAAAATTCATTTCAGGGGCGACTCCTGTGTGATTCAATATGGTTTTCAACCTTGAATCTACCTTAATTGAGAATATATCAGCATTTCCTGATACAGCCATCTGAGGCTGTATTTTCACCTTCCTGGATCACATATGACACATATGACACCACTGGTATACCAGATGTAATCCTAAAACCTATGCAGTCAGATTTAGTATGTGGCAAGTGATTTTTAGGCCAAATTTCAGACTTATAGACCAATATTTGGTACTGGTTTGGGCTGATTTACATCTATTTTTGGCTATATTTAGAACACTATTTTGGTGAAATATTTTCTGGTTAGACATGTAATGCTCCAAATGTGCCTAAAATATCCTCATTAATTATTAGAATATGCATAAAATTAAATTTGGGCTTCAGATTGGCAATATTAGAATATAATTGACATCTTCCACCTGAGGGGTAACCTGGGGCCCCCCCACACCCCGGAAATTGAAATTTTTAATGTGGCCCTCGAGTATGCCAGCCTAATACAAATTCATTCTCTGATATAAACTGAGTTTCCTGTAAAAATTTCAGCCAGATTGACCAACTTTAAGGGGTGGTTTGGGCTGATCTGGCATTTTACCTATCCCTCGCCAACTACACTCCCTGAACCTGTACTTTGGGCTACATATGTATTTCTGAAGGAACACAATACTAAAATTCATTTCAGGGGCGACTCCTGTGTGATTCAATATGGTTTTCAACCTTGAATCTACCTTAATTGAGAATATATCAGCATTTCCTGATACAGCCATCTGAGGCTGTATTTTCGCCTTCCTGGATCACATATGACACATATGACACCACTGGTATACCAGATGTAATCCTAAAACCTATGCAGTCAGATTTAGTATGTGGCAAGTGATTTTTAGGCCAAATTTCAGACTTATAGACCAATATTTGGTACTGGTTTGGGCTGATTTACATCTATTTTTGGCTATATTTAGAACACTATTTTGGTGAAATATTTTCTGGTTAGACATGTAATGCTCCAAATGTGCCTAAAATATCCTCATTAATTATTAGAATATGCATAAAATTAAATTTGGGCTTCAGATTGGCAATATTAGAATATGATTGACATCTTCCACCTGAGGGGTAACCTGGGGCCCCCCCACACCCCGAAAATTGAAATTTTTAATGTGGCCCTCGAGTATGCCAGCCTAATACAAATTCATTCTCTGATATAAACTGAGTTTCCTGTAAAAATTTCAGCCAGATTGACCAACTTTAAGGGGTGGTTTGGGCTGATCTTGCATTTTACCTATCCCTCGCCAACTACACTCCCTGAACCTGTACTTTGGGCTACATATGTATTTCTGAAGGAACACAATACTAAAATTCATTTCAGGGGCGACTCCTGTGTGATTCAATATGGTTTTCAACCTTGAATCTACCTTAATTGAGAATATATCAGCATTTCCTGATACAGCCATCTGAGGCTGTATTTTCGCCTTCCTGGATCACATATGACACATATGACACCACTGGTATACCAGATGTAATCCTAAAACCTATGCAGTCAGATTTAGTATGTGGCAAGTGATTTTTAGGCCAAATTTCAGACTTATAGACCAATATTTGGTACTGGTTTGGGCTGATTTACATCTATTTTTGGCTATATTTAGAACACTATTTTGGTGAAATATTTTCTGGTTAGACATGTAATGCTCCAAATGTGCCTAAAATATCCTCATTAATTATTAGAATATGCATAAAATTAAATTTGGGCTTCAGATTGGCAATATTAGAATATAATTGACATCTTCCACCTGAGGGGTAACCTGGGGCCCCCCCACACCCCGGAAATTGAAATTTTTAATGTGGCCCTCGAGTATGCCAGCCTAATACAAATTCATTCTCTGATATAAACTGAGTTTCCTGTAAAAATTTCAGCCAGATTGACCAACTTTAAGGGGTGGTTTGGGCTGATCTGGCATTTTACCTATCCCTCGCCAACTACACTCCCTGAACCTGTACTTTGGGCTACATATGTATTTCTGAAGGAACACAATACTAAAATTCATTTCAGGGGCGACTCCTGTGTGATTCAATATGGTTTTCAACCTTGAATCTACCTTAATTGAGAATATATCAGCATTTCCTGATACAGCCATCTGAGGCTGTATTTTCGCCTTCCTGGATCACATATGACACATATGACACCACTGGTATACCAGATGTAATCCTAAAACCTATGCAGTCAGATTTAGTATGTGGCAAGTGATTTTTAGGCCAAATTTCAGACTTATAGACCAATATTTGGTACTGGTTTGGGCTGATTTACATCTATTTTTGGCTATATTTAGAACACTATTTTGGTGAAATATTTTCTGGTTAGACATGTAATGCTCCAAATGTGCCTAAAATATCCTCATTAATTATTAGAATATGCATAAAATTAAATTTGGGCTTCAGATTGGCAATATTAGAATATAATTGACATCTTCCACCTGAGGGGTAACCTGGGGCCCCCCCACACCCCGGAAATTGAAATTTTTAATGTGGCCCTCGAGTATGCCAGCCTAATACAAATTCATTCTCTGATATAAACTGAGTTTCCTGTAAAAATTTCAGCCAGATTGACCAACTTTAAGGGGTGGTTTGGGCTGATCTGGCATTTTACCTATCCCTCGCCAACTACACTCCCTGAACCTGTACTTTGGGCTACATATGTATTTCTGAAGGAACACAATACTAAAATTCATTTCAGGGGCGACTCCTGTGTGATTCAATATGGTTTTCAACCTTGAATCTACCTTAATTGAGAATATATCAGCATTTCCTGATACAGCCATCTGAGGCTGTATTTTCGCCTTCCTGGATCACATATGACACATATGACACCACTGGTATACCAGATGTAATCCTAAAACCTATGCAGTCAGATTTAGTATGTGGCAAGTGATTTTTAGGCCAAATTTCAGACTTATAGACCAATATTTGGTACTGGTTTGGGCTGATTTACATCTATTTTTGGCTATATTTAGAACACTATTTTGGTGAAATATTTTCTGGTTAGACATGTAATGCTCCAAATGTGCCTAAAATATCCTCATTAATTATTAGAATATGCATAAAATTAAATTTGGGCTTCAGATTGGCAATATTAGAATATAATTGACATCTTCCACCTGAGGGGTAACCTGGGGCCCCCCCACACCCCGGAAATTGAAATTTTTAATGTGGCCCTCGAGTATGCCAGCCTAATACAAATTCATTCTCTGATATAAACTGAGTTTCCTGTAAAAATTTCAGCCAGATTGACCAACTTTAAGGGGTGGTTTGGGCTGATCTGGCATTTTACCTATCCCTCGCCAACTACACTCCCTGAACCTGTACTTTGGGCTACATATGTATTTCTGAAGGAACACAATACTAAAATTCATTTCAGGGGCGACTCCTGTGTGATTCAATATGGTTTTCAACCTTGAATCTACCTTAATTGAGAATATATCAGCATTTCCTGATACAGCCATCTGAGGCTGTATTTTCGCCTTCCTGGATCACATATGACACATATGACACCACTGGTATACCAGATGTAATCCTAAAACCTATGCAGTCAGATTTAGTATGTGGCAAGTGATTTTTAGGCCAAATTTCAGACTTATAGACCAATATTTGGTACTGGTTTGGGCTGATTTACATCTATTTTTGGCTATATTTAGAACACTATTTTGGTGAAATATTTTCTGGTTAGACATGTAATGCTCCAAATGTGCCTAAAATATCCTCATTAATTATTAGAATATGCATAAAATTAAATTTGGGCTTCAGATTGGCAATATTAGAATATAATTGACATCTTCCACCTGAGGGGTAACCTGGGGCCCCCCCACACCCCGGAAATTGAAATTTTTAATGTGGCCCTCGAGTATGCCAGCCTAATACAAATTCATTCTCTGATATAAACTGAGTTTCCTGTAAAAATTTCAGCCAGATTGACCAACTTTAAGGGGTGGTTTGGGCTGATCTGGCATTTTACCTATCCCTCGCCAACTACACTCCCTGAACCTGTACTTTGGGCTACATATGTATTTCTGAAGGAACACAATACTAAAATTCATTTCAGGGGCGACTCCTGTGTGATTCAATATGGTTTTCAACCTTGAATCTACCTTAATTGAGAATATATCAGCATTTCCTGATACAGCCATCTGAGGCTGTATTTTCGCCTTCCTGGATCACATATGACACATATGACACCACTGGTATACCAGATGTAATCCTAAAACCTATGCAGTCAGATTTAGTATGTGGCAAGTGATTTTTAGGCCAAATTTCAGACTTATAGACCAATATTTGGTACTGGTTTGGGCTGATTTACATCTATTTTTGGCTATATTTAGAACACTATTTTGGTGAAATATTTTCTGGTTAGACATGTAATGCTCCAAATGTGCCTAAAATATCCTCATTAATTATTAGAATATGCATAAAATTAAATTTGGGCTTCAGATTGGCAATATTAGAATATAATTGACATCTTCCACCTGAGGGGTAACCTGGGGCCCCCCCACACCCCGGAAATTGAAATTTTTAATGTGGCCCTCGAGTATGCCAGCCTAATACAAATTCATTCTCTGATATAAACTGAGTTTCCTGTAAAAATTTCAGCCAGATTGACCAACTTTAAGGGGTGGTTTGGGCTGATCTGGCATTTTACCTATCCCTCGCCAACTACACTCCCTGAACCTGTACTTTGGGCTACATATGTATTTCTGAAGGAACACAATACTAAAATTCATTTCAGGGGCGACTCCTGTGTGATTCAATATGGTTTTCAACCTTGAATCTACCTTAATTGAGAATATATCAGCATTTCCTGATACAGCCATCTGAGGCTGTATTTTCACCTTCCTGGATCACATATGACACATATGACACCACTGGTATACCAGATGTAATCCTAAAACCTATGCAGTCAGATTTAGTATGTGGCAAGTGATTTTTAGGCCAAATTTCAGACTTATAGACCAATATTTGGTACTGGTTTGGGCTGATTTACATCTATTTTTGGCTATATTTAGAACACTATTTTGGTGAAATATTTTCTGGTTAGACATGTAATGCTCCAAATGTGCCTAAAATATCCTCATTAATTATTAGAATATGCATAAAATTAAATTTGGGCTTCAGATTGGCAATATTAGAATATAATTGACATCTTCCACCTGAGGGGTAACCTGGGGCCCCCCCACACCCCGGAAATTGAAATTTTTAATGTGGCCCTCGAGTATGCCAGCCTAATACAAATTCATTCTCTGATATAAACTGAGTTTCCTGTAAAAATTTCAGCCAGATTGACCAACTTTAAGGGGTGGTTTGGGCTGATCTGGCATTTTACCTATCCCTCGCCAACTACACTCCCTGAACCTGTACTTTGGGCTACATATGTATTTCTGAAGGAACACAATACTAAAATTCATTTCAGGGGCGACTCCTGTGTGATTCAATATGGTTTTCAACCTTGAATCTACCTTAATTGAGAATATATCAGCATTTCCTGATACAGCCATCTGAGGCTGTATTTTCGCCTTCCTGGATCACATATGACACATATGACACCACTGGTATACCAGATGTAATCCTAAAACCTATGCAGTCAGATTTAGTATGTGGCAAGTGATTTTTAGGCCAAATTTCAGACTTATAGACCAATATTTGGTACTGGTTTGGGCTGATTTACATCTATTTTTGGCTATATTTAGAACACTATTTTGGTGAAATATTTTCTGGTTAGACATGTAATGCTCCAAATGTGCCTAAAATATCCTCATTAATTATTAGAATATGCATAAAATTAAATTTGGGCTTCAGATTGGCAATATTAGAATATAATTGACATCTTCCACCTGAGGGGTAACCTGGGGCCCCCCCACACCCCGGAAATTGAAATTTTTAATGTGGCCCTCGAGTATGCCAGCCTAATACAAATTCATTCTCTGATATAAACTGAGTTTCCTGTAAAAATTTCAGCCAGATTGACCAACTTTAAGGGGTGGTTTGGGCTGATCTGGCATTTTACCTATCCCTCGCCAACTACACTCCCTGAACCTGTACTTTGGGCTACATATGTATTTCTGAAGGAACACAATACTAAAATTCATTTCAGGGGCGACTCCTGTGTGATTCAATATGGTTTTCAACCTTGAATCTACCTTAATTGAGAATATATCAGCATTTCCTGATACAGCCATCTGAGGCTGTATTTTCGCCTTCCTGGATCACATATGACACATATGACACCACTGGTATACCAGATGTAATCCTAAAACCTATGCAGTCAGATTTAGTATGTGGCAAGTGATTTTTAGGCCAAATTTCAGACTTATAGACCAATATTTGGTACTGGTTTGGGCTGATTTACATCTATTTTTGGCTATATTTAGAACACTATTTTGGTGAAATATTTTCTGGTTAGACATGTAATGCTCCAAATGTGCCTAAAATATCCTCATTAATTATTAGAATATGCATAAAATTAAATTTGGGCTTCAGATTGGCAATATTAGAATATAATTGACATCTTCCACCTGAGGGGTAACCTGGGGCCCCCCCACACCCCGGAAATTGAAATTTTTAATGTGGCCCTCGAGTATGCCAGCCTAATACAAATTCATTCTCTGATATAAACTGAGTTTCCTGTAAAAATTTCAGCCAGATTGACCAACTTTAAGGGGTGGTTTGGGCTGATCTGGCATTTTACCTATCCCTCGCCAACTACACTCCCTGAACCTGTACTTTGGGCTACATATGTATTTCTGAAGGAACACAATACTAAAATTCATTTCAGGGGCGACTCCTGTGTGATTCAATATGGTTTTCAACCTTGAATCTACCTTAATTGAGAATATATCAGCATTTCCTGATACAGCCATCTGAGGCTGTATTTTCGCCTTCCTGGATCACATATGACACATATGACACCACTGGTATACCAGATGTAATCCTAAAACCTATGCAGTCAGATTTAGTATGTGGCAAGTGATTTTTAGGCCAAATTTCAGACTTATAGACCAATATTTGGTACTGGTTTGGGCTGATTTACATCTATTTTTGGCTATATTTAGAACACTATTTTGGTGAAATATTTTCTGGTTAGACATGTAATGCTCCAAATGTGCCTAAAATATCCTCATTAATTATTAGAATATGCATAAAATTAAATTTGGGCTTCAGATTGGCAATATTAGAATATAATTGACATCTTCCACCTGAGGGGTAACCTGGGGCCCCCCCACACCCCGGAAATTGAAATTTTTAATGTGGCCCTCGAGTATGCCAGCCTAATACAAATTCATTCTCTGATATAAACTGAGTTTCCTGTAAAAATTTCAGCCAGATTGACCAACTTTAAGGGGTGGTTTGGGCTGATCTGGCATTTTACCTATCCCTCGCCAACTACACTCCCTGAACCTGTACTTTGGGCTACATATGTATTTCTGAAGGAACACAATACTAAAATTCATTTCAGGGGCGACTCCTGTGTGATTCAATATGGTTTTCAACCTTGAATCTACCTTAATTGAGAATATATCAGCATTTCCTGATACAGCCATCTGAGGCTGTATTTTCGCCTTCCTGGATCACATATGACACATATGACACCACTGGTATACCAGATGTAATCCTAAAACCTATGCAGTCAGATTTAGTATGTGGCAAGTGATTTTTAGGCCAAATTTCAGACTTATAGACCAATATTTGGTACTGGTTTGGGCTGATTTACATCTATTTTTGGCTATATTTAGAACACTATTTTGGTGAAATATTTTCTGGTTAGACATGTAATGCTCCAAATGTGCCTAAAATATCCTCATTAATTATTAGAATATGCATAAAATTAAATTTGGGCTTCAGATTGGCAATATTAGAATATAATTGACATCTTCCACCTGAGGGGTAACCTGGGGCCCCCCCACACCCCGGAAATTGAAATTTTTAATGTGGCCCTCGAGTATGCCAGCCTAATACAAATTCATTCTCTGATATAAACTGAGTTTCCTGTAAAAATTTCAGCCAGATTGACCAACTTTAAGGGGTGGTTTGGGCTGATCTGGCATTTTACCTATCCCTCGCCAACTACACTCCCTGAACCTGTACTTTGGGCTACATATGTATTTCTGAAGGAACACAATACTAAAATTCATTTCAGGGGCGACTCCTGTGTGATTCAATATGGTTTTCAACCTTGAATCTACCTTAATTGAGAATATATCAGCATTTCCTGATACAGCCATCTGAGGCTGTATTTTCGCCTTCCTGGATCACATATGACACATATGACACCACTGGTATACCAGATGTAATCCTAAAACCTATGCAGTCAGATTTAGTATGTGGCAAGTGATTTTTAGGCCAAATTTCAGACTTATAGACCAATATTTGGTACTGGTTTGGGCTGATTTACATCTATTTTTGGCTATATTTAGAACACTATTTTGGTGAAATATTTTCTGGTTAGACATGTAATGCTCCAAATGTGCCTAAAATATCCTCATTAATTATTAGAATATGCATAAAATTAAATTTGGGCTTCAGATTGGCAATATTAGAATATAATTGACATCTTCCACCTGAGGGGTAACCTGGGGCCCCCCCACACCCCGGAAATTGAAATTTTTAATGTGGCCCTCGAGTATGCCAGCCTAATACAAATTCATTCTCTGATATAAACTGAGTTTCCTGTAAAAATTTCAGCCAGATTGACCAACTTTAAGGGGTGGTTTGGGCTGATCTGGCATTTTACCTATCCCTCGCCAACTACACTCCCTGAACCTGTACTTTGGGCTACATATGTATTTCTGAAGGAACACAATACTAAAATTCATTTCAGGGGCGACTCCTGTGTGATTCAATATGGTTTTCAACCTTGAATCTACCTTAATTGAGAATATATCAGCATTTCCTGATACAGCCATCTGAGGCTGTATTTTCGCCTTCCTGGATCACATATGACACATATGACACCACTGGTATACCAGATGTAATCCTAAAACCTATGCAGTCAGATTTAGTATGTGGCAAGTGATTTTTAGGCCAAATTTCAGACTTATAGACCAATATTTGGTACTGGTTTGGGCTGATTTACATCTATTTTTGGCTATATTTAGAACACTATTTTGGTGAAATATTTTCTGGTTAGACATGTAATGCTCCAAATGTGCCTAAAATATCCTCATTAATTATTAGAATATGCATAAAATTAAATTTGGGCTTCAGATTGGCAATATTAGAATATAATTGACATCTTCCACCTGAGGGGTAACCTGGGGCCCCCCCACACCCCGGAAATTGAAATTTTTAATGTGGCCCTCGAGTATGCCAGCCTAATACAAATTCATTCTCTGATATAAACTGAGTTTCCTGTAAAAATTTCAGCCAGATTGACCAACTTTAAGGGGTGGTTTGGGCTGATCTGGCATTTTACCTATCCCTCGCCAACTACACTCCCTGAACCTGTACTTTGGGCTACATATGTATTTCTGAAGGAACACAATACTAAAATTCATTTCAGGGGCGACTCCTGTGTGATTCAATATGGTTTTCAACCTTGAATCTACCTTAATTGAGAATATATCAGCATTTCCTGATACAGCCATCTGAGGCTGTATTTTCGCCTTCCTGGATCACATATGACACATATGACACCACTGGTATACCAGATGTAATCCTAAAACCTATGCAGTCAGATTTAGTATGTGGCAAGTGATTTTTAGGCCAAATTTCAGACTTATAGACCAATATTTGGTACTGGTTTGGGCTGATTTACATCTATTTTTGGCTATATTTAGAACACTATTTTGGTGAAATATTTTCTGGTTAGACATGTAATGCTCCAAATGTGCCTAAAATATCCTCATTAATTATTAGAATATGCATAAAATTAAATTTGGGCTTCAGATTGGCAATATTAGAATATAATTGACATCTTCCACCTGAGGGGTAACCTGGGGCCCCCCCACACCCCGGAAATTGAAATTTTTAATGTGGCCCTCGAGTATGCCAGCCTAATACAAATTCATTCTCTGATATAAACTGAGTTTCCTGTAAAAATTTCAGCCAGATTGACCAACTTTAAGGGGTGGTTTGGGCTGATCTGGCATTTTACCTATCCCTCGCCAACTACACTCCCTGAACCTGTACTTTGGGCTACATATGTATTTCTGAAGGAACACAATACTAAAATTCATTTCAGGGGCGACTCCTGTGTGATTCAATATGGTTTTCAACCTTGAATCTACCTTAATTGAGAATATATCAGCATTTCCTGATACAGCCATCTGAGGCTGTATTTTCGCCTTCCTGGATCACATATGACACATATGACACCACTGGTATACCAGATGTAATCCTAAAACCTATGCAGTCAGATTTAGTATGTGGCAAGTGATTTTTAGGCCAAATTTCAGACTTATAGACCAATATTTGGTACTGGTTTGGGCTGATTTACATCTATTTTTGGCTATATTTAGAACACTATTTTGGTGAAATATTTTCTGGTTAGACATGTAATGCTCCAAATGTGCCTAAAATATCCTCATTAATTATTAGAATATGCATAAAATTAAATTTGGGCTTCAGATTGGCAATATTAGAATATAATTGACATCTTCCACCTGAGGGGTAACCTGGGGCCCCCCCACACCCCGGAAATTGAAATTTTTAATGTGGCCCTCGAGTATGCCAGCCTAATACAAATTCATTCTCTGATATAAACTGAGTTTCCTGTAAAAATTTCAGCCAGATTGACCAACTTTAAGGGGTGGTTTGGGCTGATCTGGCATTTTACCTATCCCTCGCCAACTACACTCCCTGAACCTGTACTTTGGGCTACATATGTATTTCTGAAGGAACACAATACTAAAATTCATTTCAGGGGCGACTCCTGTGTGATTCAATATGGTTTTCAACCTTGAATCTACCTTAATTGAGAATATATCAGCATTTCCTGATACAGCCATCTGAGGCTGTATTTTCGCCTTCCTGGATCACATATGACACATATGACACCACTGGTATACCAGATGTAATCCTAAAACCTATGCAGTCAGATTTAGTATGTGGCAAGTGATTTTTAGGCCAAATTTCAGACTTATAGACCAATATTTGGTACTGGTTTGGGCTGATTTACATCTATTTTTGGCTATATTTAGAACACTATTTTGGTGAAATATTTTCTGGTTAGACATGTAATGCTCCAAATGTGCCTAAAATATCCTCATTAATTATTAGAATATGCATAAAATTAAATTTGGGCTTCAGATTGGCAATATTAGAATATAATTGACATCTTCCACCTGAGGGGTAACCTGGGGCCCCCCCACACCCCGGAAATTGAAATTTTTAATGTGGCCCTCGAGTATGCCAGCCTAATACAAATTCATTCTCTGATATAAACTGAGTTTCCTGTAAAAATTTCAGCCAGATTGACCAACTTTAAGGGGTGGTTTGGGCTGATCTGGCATTTTACCTATCCCTCGCCAACTACACTCCCTGAACCTGTACTTTGGGCTACATATGTATTTCTGAAGGAACACAATACTAAAATTCATTTCAGGGGCGACTCCTGTGTGATTCAATATGGTTTTCAACCTTGAATCTACCTTAATTGAGAATATATCAGCATTTCCTGATACAGCCATCTGAGGCTGTATTTTCGCCTTCCTGGATCACATATGACACATATGACACCACTGGTATACCAGATGTAATCCTAAAACCTATGCAGTCAGATTTAGTATGTGGCAAGTGATTTTTAGGCCAAATTTCAGACTTATAGACCAATATTTGGTACTGGTTTGGGCTGATTTACATCTATTTTTGGCTATATTTAGAACACTATTTTGGTGAAATATTTTCTGGTTAGACATGTAATGCTCCAAATGTGCCTAAAATATCCTCATTAATTATTAGAATATGCATAAAATTAAATTTGGGCTTCAGATTGGCAATATTAGAATATAATTGACATCTTCCACCTGAGGGGTAACCTGGGGCCCCCCCACACCCCGGAAATTGAAATTTTTAATGTGGCCCTCGAGTATGCCAGCCTAATACAAATTCATTCTCTGATATAAACTGAGTTTCCTGTAAAAATTTCAGCCAGATTGACCAACTTTAAGGGGTGGTTTGGGCTGATCTGGCATTTTACCTATCCCTCGCCAACTACACTCCCTGAACCTGTACTTTGGGCTACATATGTATTTCTGAAGGAACACAATACTAAAATTCATTTCAGGGGCGACTCCTGTGTGATTCAATATGGTTTTCAACCTTGAATCTACCTTAATTGAGAATATATCAGCATTTCCTGATACAGCCATCTGAGGCTGTATTTTCGCCTTCCTGGATCACATATGACACATATGACACCACTGGTATACCAGATGTAATCCTAAAACCTATGCAGTCAGATTTAGTATGTGGCAAGTGATTTTTAGGCCAAATTTCAGACTTATAGACCAATATTTGGTACTGGTTTGGGCTGATTTACATCTATTTTTGGCTATATTTAGACCACTATTTTGGTGAAATATTTTCTGGTTAGACATGTAATGCTCCAAATGTGCCTAAAATATCCTCATTAATTATTAGAATATGCATAAAATTAAATTTGGGCTTCAGATTGGCAATATTAGAATATAATTGACATCTTCCACCTGAGGGGTAACCTGGGGCCCCCCCACACCCCGGAAATTGAAATTTTTAATGTGGCCCTCGAGTATGCCAGCCTAATACAAATTCATTCTCTGATATAAACTGAGTTTCCTGTAAAAATTTCAGCCAGATTGACCAACTTTAAGGGGTGGTTTGGGCTGATCTGGCATTTTACCTATCCCTCGCCAACTACACTCCCTGAACCTGTACTTTGGGCTACATATGTATTTCTGAAGGAACACAATACTAAAATTCATTTCAGGGGCGACTCCTGTGTGATTCAATATGGTTTTCAACCTTGAATCTACCTTAATTGAGAATATATCAGCATTTCCTGATACAGCCATCTGAGGCTGTATTTTCGCCTTCCTGGATCACATATGACACATATGACACCACTGGTATACCAGATGTAATCCTAAAACCTATGCAGTCAGATTTAGTATGTGGCAAGTGATTTTTAGACCAAATTTCAGACTTATAGACCAATATTTGGTACTGGTTTGGGCTGATTTACATCTATTTTTGGCTATATTTAGAACACTATTTTGGTGAAATATTTTCTGGTTAGACATGTAATGCTCCAAATGTGCCTAAAATATCCTCATTAATTATTAGAATATGCATAAAATTAAATTTGGGCTTCAGATTGGCAATATTAGAATATAATTGACATCTTCCACCTGAGGGGTAACCTGGGGCCCCCCCACACCCCGGAAATTGAAATTTTTAATGTGGCCCTCGAGTATGCCAGCCTAATACAAATTCATTCTCTGATATAAACTGAGTTTCCTGTAAAAATTTCAGCCAGATTGACCAACTTTAAGGGGTGGTTTGGGCTGATCTGGCATTTTACCTATCCCTCGCCAACTACACTCCCTGAACCTGTACTTTGGGCTACATATGTATTTCTGAAGGAACACAATACTAAAATTCATTTCAGGGGCGACTCCTGTGTGATTCAATATGGTTTTCAACCTTGAATCTACCTTAATTGAGAATATATCAGCATTTCCTGATACAGCCATCTGAGGCTGTATTTTCGCCTTCCTGGATCACATATGACACATATGACACCACTGGTATACCAGATGTAATCCTAAAACCTATGCAGTCAGATTTAGTATGTGGCAAGTGATTTTTAGGCCAAATTTCAGACTTATAGACCAATATTTGGTACTGGTTTGGGCTGATTTACATCTATTTTTGGCTATATTTAGAACACTATTTTGGTGAAATATTTTCTGGTTAGACATGTAATGCTCCAAATGTGCCTAAAATATCCTCATTAATTATTAGAATATGCATAAAATTAAATTTGGGCTTCAGATTGGCAATATTAGAATATAATTGACATCTTCCACCTGAGGGGTAACCTGGGGCCCCCCCACACCCCGGAAATTGAAATTTTTAATGTGGCCCTCGAGTATGCCAGCCTAATACAAATTCATTCTCTGATATAAACTGAGTTTCCTGTAAAAATTTCAGCCAGATTGACCAACTTTAAGGGGTGGTTTGGGCTGATCTGGCATTTTACCTATCCCTCGCCAACTACACTCCCTGAACCTGTACTTTGGGCTACATATGTATTTCTGAAGGAACACAATACTAAAATTCATTTCAGGGGCGACTCCTGTGTGATTCAATATGGTTTTCAACCTTGAATCTACCTTAATTGAGAATATATCAGCATTTCCTGATACAGCCATCTGAGGCTGTATTTTCGCCTTCCTGGATCACATATGACACATATGACACCACTGGTATACCAGATGTAATCCTAAAACCTATGCAGTCAGATTTAGTATGTGGCAAGTGATTTTTAGGCCAAATTTCAGACTTATAGACCAATATTTGGTACTGGTTTGGGCTGATTTACATCTATTTTTGGCTATATTTAGAACACTATTTTGGTGAAATATTTTCTGGTTAGACATGTAATGCTCCAAATGTGCCTAAAATATCCTCATTAATTATTAGAATATGCATAAAATTAAATTTGGGCTTCAGATTGGCAATATTAGAATATAATTGACATCTTCCACCTGAGGGGTAACCTGGGGCCCCCCCACACCCCGGAAATTGAAATTTTTAATGTGGCCCTCGAGTATGCCAGCCTAATACAAATTCATTCTCTGATATAAACTGAGTTTCCTGTAAAAATTTCAGCCAGATTGACCAACTTTAAGGGGTGGTTTGGGCTGATCTGGCATTTTACCTATCCCTCGCCAACTACACTCCCTGAACCTGTACTTTGGGCTACATATGTATTTCTGAAGGAACACAATACTAAAATTCATTTCAGGGGCGACTCCTGTGTGATTCAATATGGTTTTCAACCTTGAATCTACCTTAATTGAGAATATATCAGCATTTCCTGATACAGCCATCTGAGGCTGTATTTTCGCCTTCCTGGATCACATATGACACATATGACACCACTGGTATACCAGATGTAATCCTAAAACCTATGCAGTCAGATTTAGTATGTGGCAAGTGATTTTTAGGCCAAATTTCAGACTTATAGACCAATATTTGGTACTGGTTTGGGCTGATTTACATCTATTTTTGGCTATATTTAGAACACTATTTTGGTGAAATATTTTCTGGTTAGACATGTAATGCTCCAAATGTGCCTAAAATATCCTCATTAATTATTAGAATATGCATAAAATTAAATTTGGGCTTCAGATTGGCAATATTAGAATATAATTGACATCTTCCACCTGAGGGGTAACCTGGGACCCCCCCACACCCCGGAAATTGAAATTTTTAATGTGGCCCTCGAGTATGCCAGCCTAATACAAATTCATTCTCTGATATAAACTGAGTTTCCTGTAAAAATTTCAGCCAGATTGACCAACTTTAAGGGGTGGTTTGGGCTGATCTGGCATTTTACCTATCCCTCGCCAACTACACTCCCTGAACCTGTACTTTGGGCTACATATGTATTTCTGAAGGAACACAATACTAAAATTCATTTCAGGGGCGACTCCTGTGTGATTCAATATGGTTTTCAACCTTGAATCTACCTTAATTGAGAATATATCAGCATTTCCTGATACAGCCATCTGAGGCTGTATTTTCGCCTTCCTGGATCACATATGACACATATGACACCACTGGTATACCAGATGTAATCCTAAAACCTATGCAGTCAGATTTAGTATGTGGCAAGCGATTTTTAGGCCAAATTTCAGACTTATAGACCAATATTTGGTACTGGTTTGGGCTGATTTACATCTATTTTTGGCTATATTTAGAACACTATTTTGGTGAAATATTTTCTGGTTAGACATGTAATGCTCCAAATGTGCCTAAAATATCCTCATTAATTATTAGAATATGCATAAAATTAAATTTGGGCTTCAGATTGGCAATATTAGAATATAATTGACATCTTCCACCTGAGGGGTAACCTGGGGCCCCCCCACACCCCGGAAATTGAAATTTTTAATGTGGCCCTCGAGTATGCCAGCCTAATACAAATTCATTCTCTGATATAAACTGAGTTTCCTGTAAAAATTTCAGCCAGATTGACCAACTTTAAGGGGTGGTTTGGGCTGATCTGGCATTTTACCTATCCCTCGCCAACTACACTCCCTGAACCTGTACTTTGGGCTACATATGTATTTCTGAAGGAACACAATACTAAAATTCATTTCAGGGGCGACTCCTGTGTGATTCAATATGGTTTTCAACCTTGAATCTACCTTAATTGAGAATATATCAGCATTTCCTGATACAGCCATCTGAGGCTGTATTTTCGCCTTCCTGGATCACATATGACACATATGACACCACTGGTATACCAGATGTAATCCTAAAACCTATGCAGTCAGATTTAGTATGTGGCAAGTGATTTTTAGGCCAAATTTCAGACTTATAGACCAATATTTGGTACTGGTTTGGGCTGATTTACATCTATTTTTGGCTATATTTAGAACACTATTTTGGTGAAATATTTTCTGGTTAGACATGTAATGCTCCAAATGTGCCTAAAATATCCTCATTAATTATTAGAATATGCATAAAATTAAATTTGGGCTTCAGATTGGCAATATTAGAATATAATTGACATCTTCCACCTGAGGGGTAACCTGGGGCCCCCCCACACCCCGGAAATTGAAATTTTTAATGTGGCCCTCGAGTATGCCAGCCTAATACAAATTCATTCTCTGATATAAACTGAGTTTCCTGTAAAAATTTCAGCCAGATTGACCAACTTTAAGGGGTGGTTTGGGCTGATCTGGCATTTTACCTATCCCTCGCCAACTACACTCCCTGAACCTGTACTTTGGGCTACATATGTATTTCTGAAGGAACACAATACTAAAATTCATTTCAGGGGCGACTCCTGTGTGATTCAATATGGTTTTCAACCTTGAATCTACCTTAATTGAGAATATATCAGCATTTCCTGATACAGCCATCTGAGGCTGTATTTTCGCCTTCCTGGATCACATATGACACATATGACACCACTGGTATACCAGATGTAATCCTAAAACCTATGCAGTCAGATTTAGTATGTGGCAAGTGATTTTTAGGCCAAATTTCAGACTTATAGACCAATATTTGGTACTGGTTTGGGCTGATTTACATCTATTTTTGGCTATATTTAGAACACTATTTTGGTGAAATATTTTCTGGTTAGACATGTAATGCTCCAAATGTGCCTAAAATATCCTCATTAATTATTAGAATATGCATAAAATTAAATTTGGGCTTCAGATTGGCAATATTAGAATATAATTGACATCTTCCACCTGAGGGGTAACCTGGGGCCCCCCCACACCCCGGAAATTGAAATTTTTAATGTGGCCCTCGAGTATGCCAGCCTAATACAAATTCATTCTCTGATATAAACTGAGTTTCCTGTAAAAATTTCAGCCAGATTGACCAACTTTAAGGGGTGGTTTGGGCTGATCTGGCATTTTACCTATCCCTCGCCAACTACACTCCCTGAACCTGTACTTTGGGCTACATATGTATTTCTGAAGGAACACAATACTAAAATTCATTTCAGGGGCGACTCCTGTGTGATTCAATATGGTTTTCAACCTTGAATCTACCTTAATTGAGAATATATCAGCATTTCCTGATACAGCCATCTGAGGCTGTATTTTCGCCTTCCTGGATCACATATGACACATATGACACCACTGGTATACCAGATGTAATCCTAAAACCTATGCAGTCAGATTTAGTATGTGGCAAGTGATTTTTAGGCCAAATTTCAGACTTATAGACCAATATTTGGTACTGGTTTGGGCTGATTTACATCTATTTTTGGCTATATTTAGAACACTATTTTGGTGAAATATTTTCTGGTTAGACATGTAATGCTCCAAATGTGCCTAAAATATCCTCATTAATTATTAGAATATGCATAAAATTAAATTTGGGCTTCAGATTGGCAATATTAGAATATAATTGACATCTTCCACCTGAGGGGTAACCTGGGGCCCCCCCACACCCCGGAAATTGAAATTTTTAATGTGGCCCTCGAGTATGCCAGCCTAATACAAATTCATTCTCTGATATAAACTGAGTTTCCTGTAAAAATTTCAGCCAGATTGACCAACTTTAAGGGGTGGTTTGGGCTGATCTGGCATTTTACCTATCCCTCGCCAACTACACTCCCTGAACCTGTACTTTGGGCTACATATGTATTTCTGAAGGAACACAATATTAAAATTCATTTCAGGGGCGACTCCTGTGTGATTCAATATGGTTTTCAACCTTGAATCTACCTTAATTGAGAATATATCAGCATTTCCTGATACAGCCATCTGAGGCTGTATTTTCGCCTTCCTGGATCACATATGACACATATGACACCACTGGTATACCAGATGTAATCCTAAAACCTATGCAGTCAGATTTAGTATGTGGCAAGTGATTTTTAGGCCAAATTTCAGACTTATAGACCAATATTTGGTACTGGTTTGGGCTGATTTACATCTATTTTTGGCTATATTTAGAACACTATTTTGGTGAAATATTTTCTGGTTAGACATGTAATGCTCCAAATGTGCCTAAAATATCCTCATTAATTATTAGAATATGCATAAAATTAAATTTGGGCTTCAGATTGGCAATATTAGAATATAATTGACATCTTCCACCTGAGGGGTAACCTGGGGCCCCCCCACACCCCGGAAATTGAAATTTTTAATGTGGCCCTCGAGTATGCCAGCCTAATACAAATTCATTCTCTGATATAAACTGAGTTTCCTGTAAAAATTTCAGCCAGATTGACCAACTTTAAGGGGTGGTTTGGGCTGATCTGGCATTTTACCTATCCCTCGCCAACTACACTCCCTGAACCTGTACTTTGGGCTACATATGTATTTCTGAAGGAACACAATACTAAAATTCATTTCAGGGGCGACTCCTGTGTGATTCAATATGGTTTTCAACCTTGAATCTACCTTAATTGAGAATATATCAGCATTTCCTGATACAGCCATCTGAGGCTGTATTTTCGCCTTCCTGGATCACATATGACACATATGACACCACTGGTATACCAGATGTAATCCTAAAACCTATGCAGTCAGATTTAGTATGTGGCAAGTGATTTTTAGGCCAAATTTCAGACTTATAGACCAATATTTGGTACTGGTTTGGGCTGATTTACATCTATTTTTGGCTATATTTAGAACACTATTTTGGTGAAATATTTTCTGGTTAGACATGTAATGCTCCAAATGTGCCTAAAATATCCTCATTAATTATTAGAATATGCATAAAATTAAATTTGGGCTTCAGATTGGCAATATTAGAATATAATTGACATCTTCCACCTGAGGGGTAACCTGGGGCCCCCCCACACCCCGGAAATTGAAATTTTTAATGTGGCCCTCGAGTATGCCAGCCTAATACAAATTCATTCTCTGATATAAACTGAGTTTCCTGTAAAAATTTCAGCCAGATTGACCAACTTTAAGGGGTGGTTTGGGCTGATCTGGCATTTTACCTATCCCTCGCCAACTACACTCCCTGAACCTGTACTTTGGGCTACATATGTATTTCTGAAGGAACACAATACTAAAATTCATTTCAGGGGCGACTCCTGTGTGATTCAATATGGTTTTCAACCTTGAATCTACCTTAATTGAGAATATATCAGCATTTCCTGATACAGCCATCTGAGGCTGTATTTTCGCCTTCCTGGATCACATATGACACATATGACACCACTGGTATACCAGATGTAATCCTAAAACCTATGCAGTCAGATTTAGTATGTGGCAAGTGATTTTTAGGCCAAATTTCAGACTTATAGACCAATATTTGGTACTGGTTTGGGCTGATTTACATCTATTTTTGGCTATATTTAGAACACTATTTTGGTGAAATATTTTCTGGTTAGACATGTAATGCTCCAAATGTGCCTAAAATATCCTCATTAATTATTAGAATATGCATAAAATTAAATTTGGGCTTCAGATTGGCAATATTAGAATATAATTGACATCTTCCACCTGAGGGGTAACCTGGGGCCCCCCCACACCCCGGAAATTGAAATTTTTAATGTGGCCCTCGAGTATGCCAGCCTAATACAAATTCATTCTCTGATATAAACTGAGTTTCCTGTAAAAATTTCAGCCAGATTGACCAACTTTAAGGGGTGGTTTGGGCTGATCTGGCATTTTACCTATCCCTCGCCAACTACACTCCCTGAACCTGTACTTTGGGCTACATATGTATTTCTGAAGGAACACAATACTAAAATTCATTTCAGGGGCGACTCCTGTGTGATTCAATATGGTTTTCAACCTTGAATCTACCTTAATTGAGAATATATCAGCATTTCCTGATACAGCCATCTGAGGCTGTATTTTCGCCTTCCTGGATCACATATGACACATATGACACCACTGGTATACCAGATGTAATCCTAAAACCTATGCAGTCAGATTTAGTATGTGGCAAGTGATTTTTAGGCCAAATTTCAGACTTATAGACCAATATTTGGTACTGGTTTGGGCTGATTTACATCTATTTTTGGCTATATTTAGAACACTATTTTGGTGAAATATTTTCTGGTTAGACATGTAATGCTCCAAATGTGCCTAAAATATCCTCATTAATTATTAGAATATGCATAAAATTAAATTTGGGCTTCAGATTGGCAATATTAGAATATAATTGACATCTTCCACCTGAGGGGTAACCTGGGGCCCCCCCACACCCCGGAAATTGAAATTTTTAATGTGGCCCTCGAGTATGCCAGCCTAATACAAATTCATTCTCTGATATAAACTGAGTTTCCTGTAAAAATTTCAGCCAGATTGACCAACTTTAAGGGGTGGTTTGGGCTGATCTGGCATTTTACCTATCCCTCGCCAACTACACTCCCTGAACCTGTACTTTGGGCTACATATGTATTTCTGAAGGAACACAATACTAAAATTCATTTCAGGGGCGACTCCTGTGTGATTCAATATGGTTTTCAACCTTGAATCTACCTTAATTGAGAATATATCAGCATTTCCTGATACAGCCATCTGAGGCTGTATTTTCGCCTTCCTGGATCACATATGACACATATGACACCACTGGTATACCAGATGTAATCCTAAAACCTATGCAGTCAGATTTAGTATGTGGCAAGTGATTTTTAGGCCAAATTTCAGACTTATAGACCAATATTTGGTACTGGTTTGGGCTGATTTACATCTATTTTTGGCTATATTTAGAACACTATTTTGGTGAAATATTTTCTGGTTAGACATGTAATGCTCCAAATGTGCCTAAAATATCCTCATTAATTATTAGAATATGCATAAAATTAAATTTGGGCTTCAGATTGGCAATATTAGAATATAATTGACATCTTCCACCTGAGGGGTAACCTGGGGCCCCCCCACACCCCGGAAATTGAAATTTTTAATGTGGCCCTCGAGTATGCCAGCCTAATACAAATTCATTCTCTGATATAAACTGAGTTTCCTGTAAAAATTTCAGCCAGATTGACCAACTTTAAGGGGTGGTTTGGGCTGATCTGGCATTTTACCTATCCCTCGCCAACTACACTCCCTGAACCTGTACTTTGGGCTACATATGTATTTCTGAAGGAACACAATACTAAAATTCATTTCAGGGGCGACTCCTGTGTGATTCAATATGGTTTTCAACCTTGAATCTACCTTAATTGAGAATATATCAGCATTTCCTGATACAGCCATCTGAGGCTGTATTTTCGCCTTCCTGGATCACATATGACACATATGACACCACTGGTATACCAGATGTAATCCTAAAACCTATGCAGTCAGATTTAGTATGTGGCAAGTGATTTTTAGGCCAAATTTCAGACTTATAGACCAATATTTGGTACTGGTTTGGGCTGATTTACATCTATTTTTGGCTATATTTAGAACACTATTTTGGTGAAATATTTTCTGGTTAGACATGTAATGCTCCAAATGTGCCTAAAATATCCTCATTAATTATTAGAATATGCATAAAATTAAATTTGGGCTTCAGATTGGCAATATTAGAATATAATTGACATCTTCCACCTGAGGGGTAACCTGGGGCCCCCCCACACCCCGGAAATTGAAATTTTTAATGTGGCCCTCGAGTATGCCAGCCTAATACAAATTCATTCTCTGATATAAACTGAGTTTCCTGTAAAAATTTCAGCCAGATTGACCAACTTTAAGGGGTGGTTTGGGCTGATCTGGCATTTTACCTATCCCTCGCCAACTACACTCCCTGAACCTGTACTTTGGGCTACATATGTATTTCTGAAGGAACACAATACTAAAATTCATTTCAGGGGCGACTCCTGTGTGATTCAATATGGTTTTCAACCTTGAATCTACCTTAATTGAGAATATATCAGCATTTCCTGATACAGCCATCTGAGGCTGTATTTTCGCCTTCCTGGATCACATATGACACATATGACACCACTGGTATACCAGATGTAATCCTAAAACCTATGCAGTCAGATTTAGTATGTGGCAAGTGATTTTTAGGCCAAATTTCAGACTTATAGACCAATATTTGGTACTGGTTTGGGCTGATTTACATCTATTTTTGGCTATATTTAGAACACTATTTTGGTGAAATATTTTCTGGTTAGACATGTAATGCTCCAAATGTGCCTAAAATATCCTCATTAATTATTAGAATATGCATAAAATTAAATTTGGGCTTCAGATTGGCAATATTAGAATATAATTGACATCTTCCACCTGAGGGGTAACCTGGGGCCCCCCCACACCCCGGAAATTGAAATTTTTAATGTGGCCCTCGAGTATGCCAGCCTAATACAAATTCATTCTCTGATATAAACTGAGTTTCCTGTAAAAATTTCAGCCAGATTGACCAACTTTAAGGGGTGGTTTGGGCTGATCTGGCATTTTACCTATCCCTCGCCAACTACACTCCCTGAACCTGTACTTTGGGCTACATATGTATTTCTGAAGGAACACAATACTAAAATTCATTTCAGGGGCGACTCCTGTGTGATTCAATATGGTTTTCAACCTTGAATCTACCTTAATTGAGAATATATCAGCATTTCCTGATACAGCCATCTGAGGCTGTATTTTCGCCTTCCTGGATCACATATGACACATATGACACCACTGGTATACCAGATGTAATCCTAAAACCTATGCAGTCAGATTTAGTATGTGGCAAGTGATTTTTAGGCCAAATTTCAGACTTATAGACCAATATTTGGTACTGGTTTGGGCTGATTTACATCTATTTTTGGCTATATTTAGAACACTATTTTGGTGAAATATTTTCTGGTTAGACATGTAATGCTCCAAATGTGCCTAAAATATCCTCATTAATTATTAGAATATGCATAAAATTAAATTTGGGCTTCAGATTGGCAATATTAGAATATAATTGACATCTTCCACCTGAGGGGTAACCTGGGGCCCCCCCACACCCCGGAAATTGAAATTTTTAATGTGGCCCTCGAGTATGCCAGCCTAATACAAATTCATTCTCTGATATAAACTGAGTTTCCTGTAAAAATTTCAGCCAGATTGACCAACTTTAAGGGGTGGTTTGGGCTGATCTGGCATTTTACCTATCCCTCGCCAACTACACTCCCTGAACCTGTACTTTGGGCTACATATGTATTTCTGAAGGAACACAATACTAAAATTCATTTCAGGGGCGACTCCTGTGTGATTCAATATGGTTTTCAACCTTGAATCTACCTTAATTGAGAATATATCAGCATTTCCTGATACAGCCATCTGAGGCTGTATTTTCGCCTTCCTGGATCACATATGACACATATGACACCACTGGTATACCAGATGTAATCCTAAAACCTATGCAGTCAGATTTAGTATGTGGCAAGTGATTTTTAGGCCAAATTTCAGACTTATAGACCAATATTTGGTACTGGTTTGGGCTGATTTACATCTATTTTTGGCTATATTTAGAACACTATTTTGGTGAAATATTTTCTGGTTAGACATGTAATGCTCCAAATGTGCCTAAAATATCCTCATTAATTATTAGAATATGCATAAAATTAAATTTGGGCTTCAGATTGGCAATATTAGAATATAATTGACATCTTCCACCTGAGGGGTAACCTGGGGCCCCCCCACACCCCGGAAATTGAAATTTTTAATGTGGGCCTCGAGTATGCCAGCCTAATACAAATTCATTCTCTGATATAAACTGAGTTTCCTGTAAAAATTTCAGCCAGATTGACCAACTTTAAGGGGTGGTTTGGGCTGATCTGGCATTTTACCTATCCCTCGCCAACTACACTCCCTGAACCTGTACTTTGGGCTACATATGTATTTCTGAAGGAACACAATACTAAAATTCATTTCAGGGGCGACTCCTGTGTGATTCAATATGGTTTTCAACCTTGAATCTACCTTAATTGAGAATATATCAGCATTTCCTGATACAGCCATCTGAGGCTGTATTTTCGCCTTCCTGGATCACATATGACACATATGACACCACTGGTATACCAGATGTAATCCTAAAACCTATGCAGTCAGATTTAGTATGTGGCAAGTGATTTTTAGGCCAAATTTCAGACTTATAGACCAATATTTGGTACTGGTTTGGGCTGATTTACATCTATTTTTGGCTATATTTAGAACACTATTTTGGTGAAATATTTTCTGGTTAGACATGTAATGCTCCAAATGTGCCTAAAATATCCTCATTAATTATTAGAATATGCATAAAATTAAATTTGGGCTTCAGATTGGCAATATTAGAATATAATTGACATCTTCCACCTGAGGGGTAACCTGGGGCCCCCCCACACCCCGGAAATTGAAATTTTTAATGTGGCCCTCGAGTATGCCAGCCTAATACAAATTCATTCTCTGATATAAACTGAGTTTCCTGTAAAAATTTCAGCCAGATTGACCAACTTTAAGGGGTGGTTTGGGCTGATCTGGCATTTTACCTATCCCTCGCCAACTACACTCCCTGAACCTGTACTTTGGGCTACATATGTATTTCTGAAGGAACACAATACTAAAATTCATTTCAGGGGCGACTCCTGTGTGATTCAATATGGTTTTCAACCTTGAATCTACCTTAATTGAGAATATATCAGCATTTCCTGATACAGCCATCTGAGGCTGTATTTTCGCCTTCCTGGATCACATATGACACATATGACACCACTGGTATACCAGATGTAATCCTAAAACCTATGCAGTCAGATTTAGTATGTGGCAAGTGATTTTTAGGCCAAATTTCAGACTTATAGACCAATATTTGGTACTGGTTTGGGCTGATTTACATCTATTTTTGGCTATATTTAGACCACTATTTTGGTGAAATATTTTCTGGTTAGACATGTAATGCTCCAAATGTGCCTAAAATATCCTCATTAATTATTAGAATATGCATAAAATTAAATTTGGGCTTCAGATTGGCAATATTAGAATATAATTGACATCTTCCACCTGAGGGGTAACCTGGGGCCCCCCCACACCCCGGAAATTGAAATTTTTAATGTGGCCCTCGAGTATGCCAGCCTAATACAAATTCATTCTCTGATATAAACTGAGTTTCCTGTAAAAATTTCAGCCAGATTGACCAACTTTAAGGGGTGGTTTGGGCTGATCTGGCATTTTACCTATCCCTCGCCAACTACACTCCCTGAACCTGTACTTTGGGCTACATATGTATTTCTGAAGGAACACAATACTAAAATTCATTTCAGGGGCGACTCCTGTGTGATTCAATATGGTTTTCAACCTTGAATCTACCTTAATTGAGAATATATCAGCATTTCCTGATACAGCCATCTGAGGCTGTATTTTCGCCTTCCTGGATCACATATGACACATATGACACCACTGGTATACCAGATGTAATCCTAAAACCTATGCAGTCAGATTTAGTATGTGGCAAGTGATTTTTAGGCCAAATTTCAGACTTATAGACCAATATTTGGTACTGGTTTGGGCTGATTTACATCTATTTTTGGCTATATTTAGAACACTATTTTGGTGAAATATTTTCTGGTTAGACATGTAATGCTCCAAATGTGCCTAAAATATCCTCATTAATTATTAGAATATGCATAAAATTAAATTTGGGCTTCAGATTGGCAATATTAGAATATAATTGACATCTTCCACCTGAGGGGTAACCTGGGGCCCCCCCACACCCCGGAAATTGAAATTTTTAATGTGGCCCTCGAGTATGCCAGCCTAATACAAATTCATTCTCTGATATAAACTGAGTTTCCTGTAAAAATTTCAGCCAGATTGACCAACTTTAAGGGGTGGTTTGGGCTGATCTGGCATTTTACCTATCCCTCGCCAACTACACTCCCTGAACCTGTACTTTGGGCTACATATGTATTTCTGAAGGAACACAATACTAAAATTCATTTCAGGGGCGACTCCTGTGTGATTCAATATGGTTTTCAACCTTGAATCTACCTTAATTGAGAATATATCAGCATTTCCTGATACAGCCATCTGAGGCTGTATTTTCGCCTTCCTGGATCACATATGACACATATGACACCACTGGTATACCAGATGTAATCCTAAAACCTATGCAGTCAGATTTAGTATGTGGCAAGTGATTTTTAGGCCAAATTTCAGACTTATAGACCAATATTTGGTACTGGTTTGGGCTGATTTACATCTATTTTTGGCTATATTTAGAACACTATTTTGGTGAAATATTTTCTGGTTAGACATGTAATGCTCCAAATGTGCCTAAAATATCCTCATTAATTATTAGAATATGCATAAAATTAAATTTGGGCTTCAGATTGGCAATATTAGAATATAATTGACATCTTCCACCTGAGGGGTAACCTGGGGCCCCCCCACACCCCGGAAATTGAAATTTTTAATGTGGCCCTCGAGTATGCCAGCCTAATACAAATTCATTCTCTGATATAAACTGAGTTTCCTGTAAAAATTTCAGCCAGATTGACCAACTTTAAGGGGTGGTTTGGGCTGATCTGGCATTTTACCTATCCCTCGCCAACTACACTCCCTGAACCTGTACTTTGGGCTACATATGTATTTCTGAAGGAACACAATACTAAAATTCATTTCAGGGGCGACTCCTGTGTGATTCAATATGGTTTTCAACCTTGAATCTACCTTAATTGAGAATATATCAGCATTTCCTGATACAGCCATCTGAGGCTGTATTTTCGCCTTCCTGGATCACATATGACACATATGACACCACTGGTATACCAGATGTAATCCTAAAACCTATGCAGTCAGATTTAGTATGTGGCAAGTGATTTTTAGGCCAAATTTCAGACTTATAGACCAATATTTGGTACTGGTTTGGGCTGATTTACATCTATTTTTGGCTATATTTAGAACACTATTTTGGTGAAATATTTTCTGGTTAGACATGTAATGCTCCAAATGTGCCTAAAATATCCTCATTAATTATTAGAATATGCATAAAATTAAATTTGGGCTTCAGATTGGCAATATTAGAATATAATTGACATCTTCCACCTGAGGGTAACCTGGGGCCCCCCCACACCCCGGAAATTGAAATTTTTAATGTGGCCCTCGAGTATGCCAGCCTAATACAAATTCATTCTCTGATATAAACTGAGTTTCCTGTAAAAATTTCAGCCAGATTGACCAACTTTAAGGGGTGGTTTGGGCTGATCTGGCATTTTACCTATCCCTCGCCAACTACACTCCCTGAACCTGTACTTTGGGCTACATATGTATTTCTGAAGGAACACAATACTAAAATTCATTTCAGGGGCGACTCCTGTGTGATTCAATATGGTTTTCAACCTTGAATCTACCTTAATTGAGAATATATCAGCATTTCCTGATACAGCCATCTGAGGCTGTATTTTCGCCTTCCTGGATCACATATGACACATATGACACCACTGGTATACCAGATGTAATCCTAAAACCTATGCAGTCAGATTTAGTATGTGGCAAGTGATTTTTAGGCCAAATTTCAGACTTATAGACCAATATTTGGTACTGGTTTGGGCTGATTTACATCTATTTTTGGCTATATTTAGAACACTATTTTGGTGAAATATTTTCTGGTTAGACATGTAATGCTCCAAATGTGCCTAAAATATCCTCATTAATTATTAGAATATGCATAAAATTAAATTTGGGCTTCAGATTGGCAATATTAGAATATAATTGACATCTTCCACCTGAGGGGTAACCTGGGGCCCCCCCACACCCCGGAAATTGAAATTTTTAATGTGGCCCTCGAGTATGCCAGCCTAATACAAATTCATTCTCTGATATAAACTGAGTTTCCTGTAAAAATTTCAGCCAGATTGACCAACTTTAAGGGGTGGTTTGGGCTGATCTGGCATTTTACCTATCCCTCGCCAACTACACTCCCTGAACCTGTACTTTGGGCTACATATGTATTTCTGAAGGAACACAATACTAAAATTCATTTCAGGGGCGACTCCTGTGTGATTCAATATGGTTTTCAACCTTGAATCTACCTTAATTGAGAATATATCAGCATTTCCTGATACAGCCATCTGAGGCTGTATTTTCGCCTTCCTGGATCACATATGACACATATGACACCACTGGTATACCAGATGTAATCCTAAAACCTATGCAGTCAGATTTAGTATGTGGCAAGTGATTTTTAGGCCAAATTTCAGACTTATAGACCAATATTTGGTACTGGTTTGGGCTGATTTACATCTATTTTTGGCTATATTTAGAACACTATTTTGGTGAAATATTTTCTGGTTAGACATGTAATGCTCCAAATGTGCCTAAAATATCCTCATTAATTATTAGAATATGCATAAAATTAATTTGGGCTTCAGATTGGCAATATTAGAATATAATTGACATCTTCCACCTGAGGGGTAACCTGGGGCCCCCCCACACCCCGGAAATTGAAATTTTTAATGTGGCCCTCGAGTATGCCAGCCTAATACAAATTCATTCTCTGATATAAACTGAGTTTCCTGTAAAAATTTCAGCCAGATTGACCAACTTTAAGGGGTGGTTTGGGCTGATCTGGCATTTTACCTATCCCTCGCCAACTACACTCCCTGAACCTGTACTTTGGGCTACATATGTATTTCTGAAGGAACACAATACTAAAATTCATTTCAGGGGCGACTCCTGTGTGATTCAATATGGTTTTCAACCTTGAATCTACCTTAATTGAGAATATATCAGCATTTCCTGATACAGCCATCTGAGGCTGTATTTTCGCCTTCCTGGATCACATATGACACATATGACACCACTGGTATACCAGATGTAATCCTAAAACCTATGCAGTCAGATTTAGTATGTGGCAAGTGATTTTTAGGCCAAATTTCAGACTTATAGACCAATATTTGGTACTGGTTTGGGCTGATTTACATCTATTTTTGGCTATATTTAGAACACTATTTTGGTGAAATATTTTCTGGTTAGACATGTAATGCTCCAAATGTGCCTAAAATATCCTCATTAATTATTAGAATATGCATAAAATTAAATTTGGGCTTCAGATTGGCAATATTAGAATATAATTGACATCTTCCACCTGAGGGGTAACCTGGGGCCCCCCCCACACCCCGGAAATTGAAATTTTTAATGTGGCCCTCGAGTATGCCAGCCTAATACAAATTCATTCTCTGATATAAACTGAGTTTCCTGTAAAAATTTCAGCCAGATTGACCAACTTTAAGGGGTGGTTTGGGCTGATCTGGCATTTTACCTATCCCTCGCCAACTACACTCCCTGAACCTGTACTTTGGGCTACATATGTATTTCTGAAGGAACACAATACTAAAATTCATTTCAGGGGCGACTCCTGTGTGATTCAATATGGTTTTCAACCTTGAATCTACCTTAATTGAGAATATATCAGCATTTCCTGATACAGCCATCTGAGGCTGTATTTTCGCCTTCCTGGATCACATATGACACATATGACACCACTGGTATACCAGATGTAATCCCTAAAACCTATGCAGTCAGATTTAGTATGTGGCAAGTGATTTTTAGGCCAAATTTCAGACTTATAGACCAATATTTGGTACTGGTTTGGGCTGATTTACATCTATTTTTGGCTATATTTAGAACACTATTTTGGTGAAATATTTTCTGGTTAGACATGTAATGCTCCAAATGTGCCTAAAATATCCTCATTAATTATTAGAATATGCATAAAATTAAATTTGGGCTTCAGATTGGCAATATTAGAATATAATTGACATCTTCCACCTGAGGGGTAACCTGGGGCCCCCCCACACCCCGGAAATTGAAATTTTTAATGTGGCCCTCGAGTATGCCAGCCTAATACAAATTCATTCTCTGATATAAACTGAGTTTCCTGTAAAAATTTCAGCCAGATTGACCAACTTTAAGGGGTGGTTTGGGCTGATCTGGCATTTTACCTATCCCTCGCCAACTACACTCCCTGAACCTGTACTTTGGGCTACATATGTATTTCTGAAGGAACACAATACTAAAATTCATTTCAGGGGCGACTCCTGTGTGATTCAATATGGTTTTCAACCTTGAATCTACCTTAATTGAGAATATATCAGCATTTCCTGATACAGCCATCTGAGGCTGTATTTTCGCCTTCCTGGATCACATATGACACATATGACACCACTGGTATATCAGATGTAATCCTAAAACCTATGCAGTCAGATTTAGTATGTGGCAAGTGATTTTTAGGCCAAATTTCAGACTTATAGACCAATATTTGGTACTGGTTTGGGCTGATTTACATCTATTTTTGGCTATATTTAGAACACTATTTTGGTGAAATATTTTCTGGTTAGACATGTAATGCTCCAAATGTGCCTAAAATATCCTCATTAATTATTAGAATATGCATAAAATTAAATTTGGGCTTCAGATTGGCAATATTAGAATATAATTGACATCTTCCACCTGAGGGGTAACCTGGGGCCCCCCCACACCCCGGAAATTGAAATTTTTAATGTGGCCCTCGAGTATGCCAGCCTAATACAAATTCATTCTCTGATATAAACTGAGTTTCCTGTAAAAATTTCAGCCAGATTGACCAACTTTAAGGGGTGGTTTGGGCTGATCTGGCATTTTACCTATCCCTCGCCAACTACACTCCCTGAACCTGTACTTTGGGCTACATATGTATTTCTGAAGGAACACAATACTAAAATTCATTTCAGGGGCGACTCCTGTGTGATTCAATATGGTTTTCAACCTTGAATCTACCTTAATTGAGAATATATCAGCATTTCCTGATACAGCCATCTGAGGCTGTATTTTCGCCTTCCTGGATCACATATGACACATATGACACCACTGGTATACCAGATGTAATCCTAAAACCTATGCAGTCAGATTTAGTATGTGGCAAGTGATTTTTAGGCCAAATTTCAGACTTATAGACCAATATTTGGTACTGGTTTGGGCTGATTTACATCTATTTTTGGCTATATTTAGAACACTATTTTGGTGAAATATTTTCTGGTTAGACATGTAATGCTCCAAATGTGCCTAAAATATCCTCATTAATTATTAGAATATGCATAAAATTAAATTTGGGCTTCAGATTGGCAATATTAGAATATAATTGACATCTTCCACCTGAGGGGTAACCCGGGGCCCCCCCACACCCCGGAAATTGAAATTTTTAATGTGGCCCTCGAGTATGCCAGCCTAATACAAATTCATTCTCTGATATAAACTGAGTTTCCTGTAAAAATTTCAGCCAGATTGACCAACTTTAAGGGGTGGTTTGGGCTGATCTGGCATTTTACCTATCCCTCGCCAACTACACTCCCTGAACCTGTACTTTGGGCTACATATGTATTTCTGAAGGAACACAATACTAAAATTCATTTCAGGGGCGACTCCTGTGTGATTCAATATGGTTTTCAACCTTGAATCTACCTTAATTGAGAATATATCAGCATTTCCTGATACAGCCATCTGAGGCTGTATTTTCGCCTTCCTGGATCACATATGACACATATGACACCACTGGTATACCAGATGTAATCCTAAAACCTATGCAGTCAGATTTAGTATGTGGCAAGTGATTTTTAGGCCAAATTTCAGACTTATAGACCAATATTTGGTACTGGTTTGGGCTGATTTACATCTATTTTTGGCTATATTTAGAACACTATTTTGGTGAAATATTTTCTGGTTAGACATGTAATGCTCCAAATGTGCCTAAAATATCCTCATTAATTATTAGAATATGCATAAAATTAAATTTGGGCTTCAGATTGGCAATATTAGAATATAATTGACATCTTCCACCTGAGGGGTAACCTGGGGCCCCCCCACACCCCGGAAATTGAAATTTTTAATGTGGCCCTCGAGTATGCCAGCCTAATACAAATTCATTCTCTGATATAAACTGAGTTTCCTGTAAAAATTTCAGCCAGATTGACCAACTTTAAGGGGTGGTTTGGGCTGATCTGGCATTTTACCTATCCCTCGCCAACTACACTCCCTGAACCTGTACTTTGGGCTACATATGTATTTCTGAAGGAACACAATACTAAAATTCATTTCAGGGGCGACTCCTGTGTGATTCAATATGGTTTTCAACCTTGAATCTACCTTAATTGAGAATATATCAGCATTTCCTGATACAGCCATCTGAGGCTGTATTTTCGCCTTCCTGGATCACATATGACACCACTGGTATACCAGATGTAATCCTAAAACCTATGCAGTCAGATTTAGTATGTGGCAAGTGATTTTTAGGCCAAATTTCAGACTTATAGACCAATATTTGGTACTGGTTTGGGCTGATTTACATCTATTTTTGGCTATATTTAGAACACTATTTTGGTGAAATATTTTCTGGTTAGACATGTAATGCTCCAAATGTGCCTAAAATATCCTCATTAATTATTAGAATATGCATAAAATTAAATTTGGGCTTCAGATTGGCAATATTAGAATATAATTGACATCTTCCACCTGAGGGGTAACCTGGGGCCCCCCCACACCCCGGAAATTGAAATTTTTAATGTGGCCCTCGAGTATGCCAGCCTAATACAAATTCATTCTCTGATATAAACTGAGTTTCCTGTAAAAATTTCAGCCAGATTGACCAACTTTAAGGGGTGGTTTGGGCTGATCTGGCATTTTACCTATCCCTCGCCAACTACACTCCCTGAACCTGTACTTTGGGCTACATATGTATTTCTGAAGGAACACAATACTAAAATTCATTTCAGGGGCGACTCCTGTGTGATTCAATATGGTTTTCAACCTTGAATCTACCTTAATTGAGAATATATCAGCATTTCCTGATACAGCCATCTGAGGCTGTATTTTCGCCTTCCTGGATCACATATGACACATATGACACCACTGGTATACCAGATGTAATCCTAAAACCTATGCAGTCAGATTTAGTATGTGGCAAGTGATTTTTAGGCCAAATTTCAGACTTATAGACCAATATTTGGTACTGGTTTGGGCTGATTTACATCTATTTTTGGCTATATTTAGAACACTATTTTGGTGAAATATTTTCTGGTTAGACATGTAATGCTCCAAATGTGCCTAAAATATCCTCATTAATTATTAGAATATGCATAAAATTAAATTTGGGCTTCAGATTGGCAATATTAGAATATAATTGACATCTTCCACCTGAGGGGTAACCTGGGGCCCCCCCACACCCCGGAAATTGAAATTTTTAATGTGGCCCTCGAGTATGCCAGCCTAATACAAATTCATTCTCTGATATAAACTGAGTTTCCTGTAAAAATTTCAGCCAGATTGACCAACTTTAAGGGGTGGTTTGGGCTGATCTGGCATTTTACCTATCCCTCGCCAACTACACTCCCTGAACCTGTACTTTGGGCTACATATGTATTTCTGAAGGAACACAATACTAAAATTCATTTCAGGGGCGACTCCTGTGTGATTCAATATGGTTTTCAACCTTGAATCTACCTTAATTGAGAATATATCAGCATTTCCTGATACAGCCATCTGAGGCTGTATTTTCGCCTTCCTGGATCACATATGACACATATGACACCACTGGTATACCAGATGTAATCCTAAAACCTATGCAGTCAGATTTAGTATGTGGCAAGTGATTTTTAGGCCAAATTTCAGACTTATAGACCAATATTTGGTACTGGTTTGGGCTGATTTACATCTATTTTTGGCTATATTTAGAACACTATTTTGGTGAAATATTTTCTGGTTAGACATGTAATGCTCCAAATGTGCCTAAAATATCCTCATTAATTATTAGAATATGCATAAAATTAAATTTGGGCTTCAGATTGGCAATATTAGAATATAATTGACATCTTCCACCTGAGGGGTAACCTGGGGCCCCCCCACACCCCGGAAATTGAAATTTTTAATGTGGCCCTCGAGTATGCCAGCCTAATACAAATTCATTCTCTGATATAAACTGAGTTTCCTGTAAAAATTTCAGCCAGATTGACCAACTTTAAGGGGTGGTTTGGGCTGATCTGGCATTTTACCTATCCCTCGCCAACTACACTCCCTGAACCTGTACTTTGGGCTACATATGTATTTCTGAAGGAACACAATACTAAAATTCATTTCAGGGGCGACTCCTGTGTGATTCAATATGGTTTTCAACCTTGAATCTACCTTAATTGAGAATATATCAGCATTTCCTGATACAGCCATCTGAGGCTGTATTTTCGCCTTCCTGGATCACATATGACACATATGACACCACTGGTATACCAGATGTAATCCTAAAACCTATGCAGTCAGATTTAGTATGTGGCAAGTGATTTTTAGGCCAAATATCAGACTTATAGACCAATATTTGGTACTGGTTTGGGCTGATTTACATCTATTTTTGGCTATATTTAGAACACTATTTTGGTGAAATATTTTCTGGTTAGACATGTAATGCTCCAAATGTGCCTAAAATATCCTCATTAATTATTAGAATATGCATAAAATTAAATTTGGGCTTCAGATTGGCAATATTAGAATATAATTGACATCTTCCACCTGAGGGGTAACCTGGGGCCCCCCCACACCCCGGAAATTGAAATTTTTAATGTGGCCCTCGAGTATGCCAGCCTAATACAAATTCATTCTCTGATATAAACTGAGTTTCCTGTAAAAATTTCAGCCAGATTGACCAACTTTAAGGGGTGGTTTGGGCTGATCTGGCATTTTACCTATCCCTCGCCAACTACACTCCCTGAACCTGTACTTTGGGCTACATATGTATTTCTGAAGGAACACAATACTAAAATTCATTTCAGGGGCGACTCCTGTGTGATTCAATATGGTTTTCAACCTTGAATCTACCTTAATTGAGAATATATCAGCATTTCCTGATACAGCCATCTGAGGCTGTATTTTCGCCTTCCTGGATCACATATGACACATATGACACCACTGGTATACCAGATGTAATCCTAAAACCTATGCAGTCAGATTTAGTATGTGGCAAGTGATTTTTAGGCCAAATTTCAGACTTATAGACCAATATTTGGTACTGGTTTGGGCTGATTTACATCTATTTTTGGCTATATTTAGAACACTATTTTGGTGAAATATTTTCTGGTTAGACATGTAATGCTCCAAATGTGCCTAAAATATCCTCATTAATTATTAGAATATGCATAAAATTAAATTTGGGCTTCAGATTGGCAATATTAGAATATAATTGACATCTTCCACCTGAGGGGTAACCTGGGGCCCCCCCACACCCCGGAAATTGAAATTTTTAATGTGGCCCTCGAGTATGCCAGCCTAATACAAATTCATTCTCTGATATAAACTGAGTTTCCTGTAAAAATTTCAGCCAGATTGACCAACTTTAAGGGGTGGTTTGGGCTGATCTGGCATTTTACCTATCCCTCGCCAACTACACTCCCTGAACCTGTACTTTGGGCTACATATGTATTTCTGAAGGAACACAATACTAAAATTCATTTCAGGGGCGACTCCTGTGTGATTCAATATGGTTTTCAACCTTGAATCTACCTTAATTGAGAATATATCAGCATTTCCTGATACAGCCATCTGAGGCTGTATTTTCGCCTTCCTGGATCACATATGACACATATGACACCACTGGTATACCAGATGTAATCCTAAAACCTATGCAGTCAGATTTAGTATGTGGCAAGTGATTTTTAGGCCAAATTTCAGACTTATAGACCAATATTTGGTACTGGTTTGGGCTGATTTACATCTATTTTTGGCTATATTTAGAACACTATTTTGGTGAAATATTTTCTGGTTAGACATGTAATGCTCCAAATGTGCCTAAAATATCCTCATTAATTATTAGAATATGCATAAAATTAAATTTGGGCTTCAGATTGGCAATATTAGAATATAATTGACATCTTCCACCTGAGGGGTAACCTGGGGCCCCCCCACACCCCGGAAATTGAAATTTTTAATGTGGCCCTCGAGTATGCCAGCCTAATACAAATTCATTCTCTGATATAAACTGAGTTTCCTGTAAAAATTTCAGCCAGATTGACCAACTTTAAGGGGTGGTTTGGGCTGATCTGGCATTTTACCTATCCCTCGCCAACTACACTCCCTGAACCTGTACTTTGGGCTACATATGTATTTCTGAAGGAACACAATACTAAAATTCATTTCAGGGGCGACTCCTGTGTGATTCAATATGGTTTTCAACCTTGAATCTACCTTAATTGAGAATATATCAGCATTTCCTGATACAGCCATCTGAGGCTGTATTTTCGCCTTCCTGGATCACATATGACACATATGACACCACTGGTATACCAGATGTAATCCTAAAACCTATGCAGTCAGATTTAGTATGTGGCAAGTGATTTTTAGGCCAAATTTCAGACTTATAGACCAATATTTGGTACTGGTTTGGGCTGATTTACATCTATTTTTGGCTATATTTAGAACACTATTTTGGTGAAATATTTTCTGGTTAGACATGTAATGCTCCAAATGTGCCTAAAATATCCTCATTAATTATTAGAATATGCATAAAATTAAATTTGGGCTTCAGATTGGCAATATTAGAATATAATTGACATCTTCCACCTGAGGGGTAACCTGGGGCCCCCCCACACCCCGGAAATTGAAATTTTTAATGTGGCCCTCGAGTATGCCAGCCTAATACAAATTCATTCTCTGATATAAACTGAGTTTCCTGTAAAAATTTCAGCCAGATTGACCAACTTTAAGGGGTGGTTTGGGCTGATCTGGCATTTTACCTATGCCTCGCCAACTACACTCCCTGAACCTGTACTTTGGGCTACATATGTATTTCTGAAGGAACACAATACTAAAATTCATTTCAGGGGCGACTCCTGTGTGATTCAATATGGTTTTCAACCTTGAATCTACCTTAATTAAGAATATATCAGCATTTCCTGATACAGCCATCTGAGGCTGTATTTTCGCCTTCCTGGATCACATATGACACATATGACACCACTGGTATACCAGATGTAATCCTAAAACCTATGCAGTCAGATTTAGTATGTGGCAAGTGATTTTTAGGCCAAATTTCAGACTTATAGACCAATATTTGGTACTGGTTTGGGCTGATTTACATCTATTTTTGGCTATATTTAGAACACTATTTTGGTGAAATATTTTCTGGTTAGACATGTAATGCTCCAAATGTGCCTAAAATATCCTCATTAATTATTAGAATATGCATAAAATTAAATTTGGGCTTGAGATTGGCAATATTAGAATATAATTGACATCTTCCACCTGAGGGGTAACCTGGGGCCCCCCCACACCCCGGAAATTGAAATTTTTAATGTGGCCCTCGAGTATGCCAGCCTAATACAAATTCATTCTCTGATATAAACTGAGTTTCCTGTAAAAATTTCAGCCAGATTGACCAACTTTAAGGGGTGGTTTGGGCTGATCTGGCATTTTACCTATCCCTCGCCAACTACACTCCCTGAACCTGTACTTTGGGCTACATATGTATTTCTGAAGGAACACAATACTAAAATTCATTTCAGGGGCGACTCCTGTGTGATTCAATATGGTTTTCAACCTTGAATCTACCTTAATTGAGAATATATCAGCATTTCCTGATACAGCCATCTGAGGCTGTATTTTCGCCTTCCTGGATCACATATGACACATATGACACCACTGGTATACCAGATGTAATCCTAAAACCTATGCAGTCAGATTTAGTATGTGGCAAGTGATTTTTAGGCCAAATTTCAGACTTATAGACCAATATTTGGTACTGGTTTGGGCTGATTTACATCTATTTTTGGCTATATTTAGAACACTATTTTGGTGAAATATTTTCTGGTTAGACATGTAATGCTCCAAATGTGCCTAAAATATCCTCATTAATTATTAGAATATGCATAAAATTAAATTTGGGCTTCAGATTGGCAATATTAGAATATAATTGACATCTTCCACCTGAGGGGTAACCTGGGGCCCCCCCACACCCCGGAAATTGAAATTTTTAATGTGGCCCTCGAGTATGCCAGCCTAATACAAATTCATTCTCTGATATAAACTGAGTTTCCTGTAAAAATTTCAGCCAGATTGACCAACTTTAAGGGGTGGTTTGGGCTGATCTGGCATTTTACCTATCCCTCGCCAACTACACTCCCTGAACCTGTACTTTGGGCTACATATGTATTTCTGAAGGAACACAATACTAAAATTCATTTCAGGGGCGACTCCTGTGTGATTCAATATGGTTTTCAACCTTGAATCTACCTTAATTGAGAATATATCAGCATTTCCTGATACAGCCATCTGAGGCTGTATTTTCGCCTTCCTGGATCACATATGACACATATGACACCACTGGTATACCAGATGTAATCCTAAAACCTATGCAGTCAGATTTAGTATGTGGCAAGTGATTTTTAGGCCAAATTTCAGACTTATAGACCAATATTTGGTACTGGTTTGGGCTGATTTACATCTATTTTTGGCTATATTTAGAACACTATTTTGGTGAAATATTTTCTGGTTAGACATGTAATGCTCCAAATGTGCCTAAAATATCCTCATTAATTATTAGAATATGCATAAAATTAAATTTGGGCTTCAGATTGGCAATATTAGAATATAATTGACATCTTCCACCTGAGGGGTAACCTGGGGCCCCCCCACACCCCGGAAATTGAAATTTTTAATGTGGCCCTCGAGTATGCCAGCCTAATACAAATTCATTCTCTGATATAAACTGAGTTTCCTGTAAAAATTTCAGCCAGATTGACCAACTTTAAGGGGTGGTTTGGGCTGATCTGGCATTTTACCTATCCCTCGCCAACTACACTCCCTGAACCTGTACTTTGGGCTACATATGTATTTCTGAAGGAACACAATACTAAAATTCATTTCAGGGGCGACTCCTGTGTGATTCAATATGGTTTTCAACCTTGAATCTACCTTAATTGAGAATATATCAGCATTTCCTGATACAGCCATCTGAGGCTGTATTTTCGCCTTCCTGGATCACATATGACACATATGACACCACTGGTATACCAGATGTAATCCTAAAACCTATGCAGTCAGATTTAGTATGTGGCAAGTGATTTTTAGGCCAAATTTCAGACTTATAGACCAATATTTGGTACTGGTTTGGGCTGATTTACATCTATTTTTGGCTATATTTAGAACACTATTTTGGTGAAATATTTTCTGGTTAGACATGTAATGCTCCAAATGTGCCTAAAATATCCTCATTAATTATTAGAATATGCATAAAATTAAATTTGGGCTTCAGATTGGCAATATTAGAATATAATTGACATCTTCCACCTGAGGGGTAACCTGGGGCCCCCCCACACCCCGGAAATTGAAATTTTTAATGTGGCCCTCGAGTATGCCAGCCTAATACAAATTCATTCTCTGATATAAACTGAGTTTCCTGTAAAAATTTCAGCCAGATTGACCAACTTTAAGGGGTGGTTTGGGCTGATCTGGCATTTTACCTATCCCTCGCCAACTACACTCCCTGAACCTGTACTTTGGGCTACATATGTATTTCTGAAGGAACACAATACTAAAATTCATTTCAGGGGCGACTCCTGTGTGATTCAATATGGTTTTCAACCTTGAATCTACCTTAATTGAGAATATATCAGCATTTCCTGATACAGCCATCTGAGGCTGTATTTTCGCCTTCCTGGATCACATATGACACATATGACACCACTGGTATACCAGATGTAATCCTAAAACCTATGCAGTCAGATTTAGTATGTGGCAAGTGATTTTTAGGCCAAATTTCAGACTTATAGACCAATATTTGGTACTGGTTTGGGCTGATTTACATCTATTTTTGGCTATATTTAGAACACTATTTTGGTGAAATATTTTCTGGTTAGACATGTAATGCTCCAAATGTGCCTAAAATATCCTCATTAATTATTAGAATATGCATAAAATTAAATTTGGGCTTCAGATTGGCAATATTAGAATATAATTGACATCTTCCACCTGAGGGGTAACCTGGGGCCCCCCCACACCCCGGAAATTGAAATTTTTAATGTGGCCCTCGAGTATGCCAGCCTAATACAAATTCATTCTCTGATATAAACTGAGTTTCCTGTAAAAATTTCAGCCAGATTGACCAACTTTAAGGGGTGGTTTGGGCTGATCTGGCATTTTACCTATCCCTCGCCAACTACACTCCCTGAACCTGTACTTTGGGCTACATATGTATTTCTGAAGGAACACAATACTAAAATTCATTTCAGGGGCGACTCCTGTGTGATTCAATATGGTTTTCAACCTTGAATCTACCTTAATTGAGAATATATCAGCATTTCCTGATACAGCCATCTGAGGCTGTATTTTCGCCTTCCTGGATCACATATGACACATATGACACCACTGGTATACCAGATGTAATCCTAAAACCTATGCAGTCAGATTTAGTATGTGGCAAGTGATTTTTAGGCCAAATTTCAGACTTATAGACCAATATTTGGTACTGGTTTGGGCTGATTTACATCTATTTTTGGCTATATTTAGAACACTATTTTGGTGAAATATTTTCTGGTTAGACATGTAATGCTCCAAATGTGCCTAAAATATCCTCATTAATTATTAGAATATGCATAAAATTAAATTTGGGCTTCAGATTGGCAATATTAGAATATAATTGACATCTTCCACCTGAGGGGTAACCTGGGGCCCCCCCACACCCCGGAAATTGAAATTTTTAATGTGGCCCTCGAGTATGCCAGCCTAATACAAATTCATTCTCTGATATAAACTGAGTTTCCTGTAAAAATTTCAGCCAGATTGACCAACTTTAAGGGGTGGTTTGGGCTGATCTGGCATTTTACCTATCCCTCGCCAACTACACTCCCTGAACCTGTACTTTGGGCTACATATGTATTTCTGAAGGAACACAATACTAAAATTCATTTCAGGGGCGACTCCTGTGTGATTCAATATGGTTTTCAACCTTGAATCTACCTTAATTGAGAATATATCAGCATTTCCTGATACAGCCATCTGAGGCTGTATTTTCGCCTTCCTGGATCACATATGACACATATGACACCACTGGTATACCAGATGTAATCCTAAAACCTATGCAGTCAGATTTAGTATGTGGCAAGTGATTTTTAGGCCAAATTTCAGACTTATAGACCAATATTTGGTACTGGTTTGGGCTGATTTACATCTATTTTTGGCTATATTTAGAACACTATTTTGGTGAAATATTTTCTGGTTAGACATGTAATGCTCCAAATGTGCCTAAAATATCCTCATTAATTATTAGAATATGCATAAAATTAAATTTGGGCTTCAGATTGGCAATATTAGAATATAATTGACATCTTCCACCTGAGGGGTAACCTGGGGCCCCCCCACACCCCGGAAATTGAAATTTTTAATGTGGCCCTCGAGTATGCCAGCCTAATACAAATTCATTCTCTGATATAAACTGAGTTTCCTGTAAAAATTTCAGCCAGATTGACCAACTTTAAGGGGTGGTTTGGGCTGATCTGGCATTTTACCTATCCCTCGCCAACTACACTCCCTGAACCTGTACTTTGGGCTACATATGTATTTCTGAAGGAACACAATACTAAAATTCATTTCAGGGGCGACTCCTGTGTGATTCAATATGGTTTTCAACCTTGAATCTACCTTAATTGAGAATATATCAGCATTTCCTGATACAGCCATCTGAGGCTGTATTTTCGCCTTCCTGGATCACATATGACACATATGACACCACTGGTATACCAGATGTAATCCTAAAACCTATGCAGTCAGATTTAGTATGTGGCAAGTGATTTTTAGGCCAAATTTCAGACTTATAGACCAATATTTGGTACTGGTTTGGGCTGATTTACATCTATTTTTGGCTATATTTAGAACACTATTTTGGTGAAATATTTTCTGGTTAGACATGTAATGCTCCAAATGTGCCTAAAATATCCTCATTAATTATTAGAATATGCATAAAATTAAATTTGGGCTTCAGATTGGCAATATTAGAATATAATTGACATCTTCCACCTGAGGGGTAACCTGGGGCCCCCCCACACCCCGGAAATTGAAATTTTTAATGTGGCCCTCGAGTATGCCAGCCTAATACAAATTCATTCTCTGATATAAACTGAGTTTCCTGTAAAAATTTCAGCCAGATTGACCAACTTTAAGGGGTGGTTTGGGCTGATCTGGCATTTTACCTATCCCTCGCCAACTACACTCCCTGAACCTGTACTTTGGGCTACATATGTATTTCTGAAGGAACACAATACTAAAATTCATTTCAGGGGCGACTCCTGTGTGATTCAATATGGTTTTCAACCTTGAATCTACCTTAATTGAGAATATATCAGCATTTCCTGATACAGCCATCTGAGGCTGTATTTTCGCCTTCCTGGATCACATATGACACATATGACACCACTGGTATACCAGATGTAATCCTAAAACCTATGCAGTCAGATTTAGTATGTGGCAAGTGATTTTTAGGCCAAATTTCAGACTTATAGACCAATATTTGGTACTGGTTTGGGCTGATTTACATCTATTTTTGGCTATATTTAGAACACTATTTTGGTGAAATATTTTCTGGTTAGACATGTAATGCTCCAAATGTGCCTAAAATATCCTCATTAATTATTAGAATATGCATAAAATTAAATTTGGGCTTGAGATTGGCAATATTAGAATATAATTGACATCTTCCACCTGAGGGGTAACCTGGGGCCCCCCCACACCCCGGAAATTGAAATTTTTAATGTGGCCCTCGAGTATGCCAGCCTAATACAAATTCATTCTCTGATATAAACTGAGTTTCCTGTAAAAATTTCAGCCAGATTGACCAACTTTAAGGGGTGGTTTGGGCTGATCTGGCATTTTACCTATCCCTCGCCAACTACACTCCCTGAACCTGTACTTTGGGCTACATATGTATTTCTGAAGGAACACAATACTAAAATTCATTTCAGGGGCGACTCCTGTGTGATTCAATATGGTTTTCAACCTTGAATCTACCTTAATTGAGAATATATCAGCATTTCCTGATACAGCCATCTGAGGCTGTATTTTCGCCTTCCTGGATCACATATGACACATATGACACCACTGGTATACCAGATGTAATCCTAAAACCTATGCAGTCAGATTTAGTATGTGGCAAGTGATTTTTAGGCCAAATTTCAGACTTATAGACCAATATTTGGTACTGGTTTGGGCTGATTTACATCTATTTTTGGCTATATTTAGAACACTATTTTGGTGAAATATTTTCTGGTTAGACATGTAATGCTCCAAATGTGCCTAAAATATCCTCATTAATTATTAGAATATGCATAAAATTAAATTTGGGCTTCAGATTGGCAATATTAGAATATAATTGACATCTTCCACCTGAGGGGTAACCTGGGGCCCCCCCACACCCCGGAAATTGAAATTTTTAATGTGGCCCTCGAGTATGCCAGCCTAATACAAATTCATTCTCTGATATAAACTGAGTTTCCTGTAAAAATTTCAGCCAGATTGACCAACTTTAAGGGGTGGTTTGGGCTGATCTGGCATTTTACCTATCCCTCGCCAACTACACTCCCTGAACCTGTACTTTGGGCTACATATGTATTTCTGAAGGAACACAATACTAAAATTCATTTCAGGGGCGACTCCTGTGTGATTCAATATGGTTTTCAACCTTGAATCTACCTTAATTGAGAATATATCAGCATTTCCTGATACAGCCATCTGAGGCTGTATTTTCGCCTTCCTGGATCACATATGACACATATGACACCACTGGTATACCAGATGTAATCCTAAAACCTATGCAGTCAGATTTAGTATGTGGCAAGTGATTTTTAGGCCAAATTTCAGACTTATAGACCAATATTTGGTACTGGTTTGGGCTGATTTACATCTATTTTTGGCTATATTTAGAACACTATTTTGGTGAAATATTTTCTGGTTAGACATGTAATGCTCCAAATGTGCCTAAAATATCCTCATTAATTATTAGAATATGCATAAAATTAAATTTGGGCTTCAGATTGGCAATATTAGAATATAATTGACATCTTCCACCTGAGGGGTAACCTGGGGCCCCCCCACACCCCGGAAATTGAAATTTTTAATGTGGCCCTCGAGTATGCCAGCCTAATACAAATTCATTCTCTGATATAAACTGAGTTTCCTGTAAAAATTTCAGCCAGATTGACCAACTTTAAGGGGTGGTTTGGGCTGATCTGGCATTTTACCTATCCCTCGCCAACTACACTCCCTGAACCTGTACTTTGGGCTACATATGTATTTCTGAAGGAACACAATACTAAAATTCATTTCAGGGGCGACTCCTGTGTGATTCAATATGGTTTTCAACCTTGAATCTACCTTAATTGAGAATATATCAGCATTTCCTGATACAGCCATCTGAGGCTGTATTTTCGCCTTCCTGGATCACATATGACACATATGACACCACTGGTATACCAGATGTAATCCTAAAACCTATGCAGTCAGATTTAGTATGTGGCAAGTGATTTTTAGGCCAAATTTCAGACTTATAGACCAATATTTGGTACTGGTTTGGGCTGATTTACATCTATTTTTGGCTATATTTAGAACACTATTTTGGTGAAATATTTTCTGGTTAGACATGTAATGCTCCAAATGTGCCTAAAATATCCTCATTAATTATTAGAATATGCATAAAATTAAATTTGGGCTTCAGATTGGCAATATTAGAATATAATTGACATCTTCCACCTGAGGGGTAACCTGGGGCCCCCCCACACCCCGGAAATTGAAATTTTTAATGTGGCCCTCGAGTATGCCAGCCTAATACAAATTCATTCTCTGATATAAACTGAGTTTCCTGTAAAAATTTCAGCCAGATTGACCAACTTTAAGGGGTGGTTTGGGCTGATCTGGCATTTTACCTATCCCTCGCCAACTACACTCCCTGAACCTGTACTTTGGGCTACATATGTATTTCTGAAGGAACACAATACTAAAATTCATTTCAGGGGCGACTCCTGTGTGATTCAATATGGTTTTCAACCTTGAATCTACCTTAATTGAGAATATATCAGCATTTCCTGATACAGCCATCTGAGGCTGTATTTTCGCCTTCCTGGATCACATATGACACATATGACACCACTGGTATACCAGATGTAATCCTAAAACCTATGCAGTCAGATTTAGTATGTGGCAAGTGATTTTTAGGCCAAATTTCAGACTTATAGACCAATATTTGGTACTGGTTTGGGCTGATTTACATCTATTTTTGGCTATATTTAGAACACTATTTTGGTGAAATATTTTCTGGTTAGACATGTAATGCTCCAAATGTGCCTAAAATATCCTCATTAATTATTAGAATATGCATAAAATTAAATTTGGGCTTCAGATTGGCAATATTAGAATATAATTGACATCTTCCACCTGAGGGGTAACCTGGGGCCCCCCCACACCCCGGAAATTGAAATTTTTAATGTGGCCCTCGAGTATGCCAGCCTAATACAAATTCATTCTCTGATATAAACTGAGTTTCCTGTAAAAATTTCAGCCAGATTGACCAACTTTAAGGGGTGGTTTGGGCTGATCTGGCATTTTACCTATCCCTCGCCAACTACACTCTCTGAACCTGTACTTTGGGCTACATATGTATTTCTGAAGGAACACAATACTAAAATTCATTTCAGGGGCGACTCCTGTGTGATTCAATATGGTTTTCAACCTTGAATCTACCTTAATTGAGAATATATCAGCATTTCCTGATACAGCCATCTGAGGCTGTATTTTCGCCTTCCTGGATCACATATGACACATATGACACCACTGGTATACCAGATGTAATCCTAAAACCTATGCAGTCAGATTTAGTATGTGGCAAGTGATTTTTAGGCCAAATTTCAGACTTATAGACCAATATTTGGTACTGGTTTGGGCTGATTTACATCTATTTTTGGCTATATTTAGAACACTATTTTGGTGAAATATTTTCTGGTTAGACATGTAATGCTCCAAATGTGCCTAAAATATCCTCATTAATTATTAGAATATGCATAAAATTAAATTTGGGCTTCAGATTGGCAATATTAGAATATAATTGACATCTTCCACCTGAGGGGTAACCTGGGGCCCCCCACACCCCGGAAATTGAAATTTTTAATGTGGCCCTCGAGTATGCCAGCCTAATACAAATTCATTCTCTGATATAAACTGAGTTTCCTGTAAAAATTTCAGCCAGATTGACCAACTTTAAGGGGTGGTTTGGGCTGATCTGGCATTTTACCTATCCCTCGCCAACTACACTCCCTGAACCTGTACTTTGGGCTACATATGTATTTCTGAAGGAACACAATACTAAAATTCATTTCAGGGGCGACTCCTGTGTGATTCAATATGGTTTTCAACCTTGAATCTACCTTAATTGAGAATATATCAGCATTTCCTGATACAGCCATCTGAGGCTGTATTTTCGCCTTCCTGGATCACATATGACACATATGACACCACTGGTATACCAGATGTAATCCTAAAACCTATGCAGTCAGATTTAGTATGTGGCAAGTGATTTTTAGGCCAAATTTCAGACTTATAGACCAATATTTGGTACTGGTTTGGGCTGATTTACATCTATTTTTGGCTATATTTAGAACACTATTTTGGTGAAATATTTTCTGGTTAGACATGTAATGCTCCAAATGTGCCTAAAATATCCTCATTAATTATTAGAATATGCATAAAATTAAATTTGGGCTTCAGATTGGCAATATTAGAATATAATTGACATCTTCCACCTGAGGGGTAACCTGGGGCCCCCCCACACCCCGGAAATTGAAATTTTTAATGTGGCCCTCGAGTATGCCAGCCTAATACAAATTCATTCTCTGATATAAACTGAGTTTCCTGTAAAAATTTCAGCCAGATTGACCAACTTTAAGGGGTGGTTTGGGCTGATCTGGCATTTTACCTATCCCTCGCCAACTACACTCCCTGAACCTGTACTTTGGGCTACATATGTATTTCTGAAGGAACACAATACTAAAATTCATTTCAGGGGCGACTCCTGTGTGATTCAATATGGTTTTCAACCTTGAATCTACCTTAATTGAGAATATATCAGCATTTCCTGATACAGCCATCTGAGGCTGTATTTTCGCCTTCCTGGATCACATATGACACATATGACACCACTGGTATACCAGATGTAATCCTAAAACCTATGCAGTCAGATTTAGTATGTGGCAAGTGATTTTTAGGCCAAATTTCAGACTTATAGACCAATATTTGGTACTGGTTTGGGCTGATTTACATCTATTTTTGGCTATATTTAGAACACTATTTTGGTGAAATATTTTCTGGTTAGACATGTAATGCTCCAAATGTGCCTAAAATATCCTCATTAATTATTAGAATATGCATAAAATTAAATTTGGGCTTCAGATTGGCAATATTAGAATATAATTGACATCTTCCACCTGAGGGGTAACCTGGGGCCCCCCCACACCCCGGAAATTGAAATTTTTAATGTGGCCCTCGAGTATGCCAGCCTAATACAAATTCATTCTCTGATATAAACTGAGTTTCCTGTAAAAATTTCAGCCAGATTGACCAACTTTAAGGGGTGGTTTGGGCTGATCTGGCATTTTACCTATCCCTCGCCAACTACACTCCCTGAACCTGTACTTTGGGCTACATATGTATTTCTGAAGGAACACAATACTAAAATTCATTTCAGGGGCGACTCCTTGATTCAATATGGTTTTCAACCTTGAATCTACCTTAATTGAGAATATATCAGCATTTCCTGATACAGCCATCTGAGGCTGTATTTTCGCCTTCCTGGATCACATATGACACATATGACACCACTGGTATACCAGATGTAATCCTAAAACCTATGCAGTCAGATTTAGTATGTGGCAAGTGATTTTTAGGCCAAATTTCAGACTTATAGACCAATATTTGGTACTGGTTTGGGCTGATTTACATCTATTTTTGGCTATATTTAGAACACTATTTTGGTGAAATATTTTCTGGTTAGACATGTAATGCTCCAAATGTGCCTAAAATATCCTCATTAATTATTAGAATATGCATAAAATTAAATTTGGGCTTCAGATTGGCAATATTAGAATATAATTGACATCTTCCACCTGAGGGGTAACCTGGGCCCCCCCCACACCCCGGAAATTGAAATTTTTAATGTGGCCCTCGAGTATGCCAGCCTAATACAAATTCATTCTCTGATATAAACTGAGTTTCCTGTAAAAATTTCAGCCAGATTGACCAACTTTAAGGGGTGGTTTGGGCTGATCTGGCATTTTACCTATCCCTCGCCAACTACACTCCCTGAACCTGTACTTTGGGCTACATATGTATTTCTGAAGGAACACAATACTAAAATTCATTTCAGGGGCGACTCCTGTGTGATTCAATATGGTTTTCAACCTTGAATCTACCTTAATTGAGAATATATCAGCATTTCCTGATACAGCCATCTGAGGCTGTATTTTCGCCTTCCTGGATCACATATGACACATATGACACCACTGGTATACCAGATGTAATCCTAAAACCTATGCAGTCAGATTTAGTATGTGGCAAGTGATTTTTAGGCCAAATTTCAGACTTATAGACCAATATTTGGTACTGGTTTGGGCTGATTTACATCTATTTTTGGCTATATTTAGAACACTATTTTGGTGAAATATTTTCTGGTTAGACATGTAATGCTCCAAATGTGCCTAAAATATCCTCATTAATTATTAGAATATGCATAAAATTAAATTTGGGCTTCAGATTGGCAATATTAGAATATAATTGACATCTTCCACCTGAGGGGTAACCTGGGGCCCCCCCACACCCCGGAAATTGAAATTTTTAATGTGGCCCTCGAGTATGCCAGCCTAATACAAATTCATTCTCTGATATAAACTGAGTTTCCTGTAAAAATTTCAGCCAGATTGACCAACTTTAAGGGGTGGTTTGGGCTGATCTGGCATTTTACCTATCCCTCGCCAACTACACTCCCTGAACCTGTACTTTGGGCTACATATGTATTTCTGAAGGAACACAATACTAAAATTCATTTCAGGGGCGACTCCTGTGTGATTCAATATGGTTTTCAACCTTGAATCTACCTTAATTGAGAATATATCAGCATTTCCTGATACAGCCATCTGAGGCTGTATTTTCGCCTTCCTGGATCACATATGACACATATGACACCACTGGTATACCAGATGTAATCCTAAAACCTATGCAGTCAGATTTAGTATGTGGCAAGTGATTTTTAGGCCAAATTTCAGACTTATAGACCAATATTTGGTACTGGTTTGGGCTGATTTACATCTATTTTTGGCTATATTTAGAACACTATTTTGGTGAAATATTTTCTGGTTAGACATGTGATGCTCCAAATGTGCCTAAAATATCCTCATTAATTATTAGAATATGCATAAAATTAAATTTGGGCTTCAGATTGGCAATATTAGAATATAATTGACATCTTCCACCTGAGGGGTAACCTGGGGCCCCCCCACACCCCGGAAATTGAAATTTTTAATGTGGCCCTCGAGTATGCCAGCCTAATACAAATTCATTCTCTGATATAAACTGAGTTTCCTGTAAAAATTTCAGCCAGATTGACCAACTTTAAGGGGTGGTTTGGGCTGATCTGGCATTTTACCTATCCCTCGCCAACTACACTCTCTGAACCTGTACTTTGGGCTACATATGTATTTCTGAAGGAACACAATACTAAAATTCATTTCAGGGGCGACTCCTGTGTGATTCAATATGGTTTTCAACCTTGAATCTACCTTAATTGAGAATATATCAGCATTTCCTGATACAGCCATCTGAGGCTGTATTTTCGCCTTCCTGGATCACATATGACACATATGACACCACTGGTATACCAGATGTAATCCTAAAACCTATGCAGTCAGATTTAGTATGTGGCAAGTGATTTTTAGGCCAAATTTCAGACTTATAGACCAATATTTGGTACTGGTTTGGGCTGATTTACATCTATTTTTGGCTATATTTAGAACACTATTTTGGTGAAATATTTTCTGGTTAGACATGTAATGCTCCAAATGTGCCTAAAATATCCTCATTAATTATTAGAATATGCATAAAATTAAATTTGGGCTTCAGATTGGCAATATTAGAATATAATTGACATCTTCCACCTGAGGGGTAACCTGGGGCCCCCCACACCCCGGAAATTGAAATTTTTAATGTGGCCCTCGAGTATGCCAGCCTAATACAAATTCATTCTCTGATATAAACTGAGTTTCCTGTAAAAATTTCAGCCAGATTGACCAACTTTAAGGGGTGGTTTGGGCTGATCAGGCATTTTACCTATCCCTCGCCAACTACACTCCCTGAACCTGTACTTTGGGCTACATATGTATTTCTGAAGGAACACAATACTAAAATTCATTTCAGGGGCGACTCCTGTGTGATTCAATATGGTTTTCAACCTTGAATCTACCTTAATTGAGAATATATCAGCATTTCCTGATACAGCCATCTGAGGCTGTATTTTCGCCTTCCTGGATCACATATGACACATATGACACCACTGGTATACCAGATGTAATCCTAAAACCTATGCAGTCAGATTTAGTATGTGGCAAGTGATTTTTAGGCCAAATTTCAGACTTATAGACCAATATTTGGTACTGGTTTGGGCTGATTTACATCTATTTTTGGCTATATTTAGAACACTATTTTGGTGAAATATTTTCTGGTTAGACATGTAATGCTCCAAATGTGCCTAAAATATCCTCATTAATTATTAGAATATGCATAAAATTAAATTTGGGCTTCAGATTGGCAATATTAGAATATAATTGACATCTTCCACCTGAGGGGTAACCTGGGGCCCCCCCACACCCCGGAAATTGAAATTTTTAATGTGGCCCTCGAGTATGCCAGCCTAATACAAATTCATTCTCTGATATAAACTGAGTTTCCTGTAAAAATTTCAGCCAGATTGACCAACTTTAAGGGGTGGTTTGGGCTGATCTGGCATTTTACCTATCCCTCGCCAACTACACTCCCTGAACCTGTACTTTGGGCTACATATGTATTTCTGAAGGAACACAATACTAAAATTCATTTCAGGGGCGACTCCTGTGTGATTCAATATGGTTTTCAACCTTGAATCTACCTTAATTGAGAATATATCAGCATTTCCTGATACAGCCATCTGAGGCTGTATTTTCGCCTTCCTGGATCACATATGACACATATGACACCACTGGTATACCAGATGTAATCCTAAAACCTATGCAGTCAGATTTAGTATGTGGCAAGTGATTTTTAGGCCAAATTTCAGACTTATAGACCAATATTTGGTACTGGTTTGGGCTGATTTACATCTATTTTTGGCTATATTTAGAACACTATTTTGGTGAAATATTTTCTGGTTAGACATGTAATGCTCCAAATGTGCCTAAAATATCCTCATTAATTATTAGAATATGCATAAAATTAAATTTGGGCTTCAGATTGGCAATATTAGAATATAATTGACATCTTCCACCTGAGGGGTAACCTGGGGCCCCCCCACACCCCGGAAATTGAAATTTTTAATGTGGCCCTCGAGTATGCCAGCCTAATACAAATTCATTCTCTGATATAAACTGAGTTTCCTGTAAAAATTTCAGCCAGATTGACCAACTTTAAGGGGTGGTTTGGGCTGATCTGGCATTTTACCTATCCCTCGCCAACTACACTCCCTGAACCTGTACTTTGGGCTACATATGTATTTCTGAAGGAACACAATACTAAAATTCATTTCAGGGGCGACTCCTGTGTGATTCAATATGGTTTTCAACCTTGAATCTACCTTAATTGAGAATATATCAGCATTTCCTGATACAGCCATCTGAGGCTGTATTTTCGCCTTCCTGGATCACATATGACACATATGACACCACTGGTATACCAGATGTAATCCTAAAACCTATGCAGTCAGATTTAGTATGTGGCAAGTGATTTTTAGGCCAAATTTCAGACTTATAGACCAATATTTGGTACTGGTTTGGGCTGATTTACATCTATTTTTGGCTATATTTAGAACACTATTTTGGTGAAATATTTTCTGGTTAGACATGTAATGCTCCAAATGTGCCTAAAATATCCTCATTAATTATTAGAATATGCATAAAATTAAATTTGGGCTTCAGATTGGCAATATTAGAATATAATTGACATCTTCCACCTGAGGGGTAACCTGGGGCCCCCCCACACCCCGGAAATTGAAATTTTTAATGTGGCCCTCGAGTATGCCAGCCTAATACAAATTCATTCTCTGATATAAACTGAGTTTCCTGTAAAAATTTCAGCCAGATTGACCAACTTTAAGGGGTGGTTTGGGCTGATCTGGCATTTTACCTATCCCTCGCCAACTACACTCCCTGAACCTGTACTTTGGGCTACATATGTATTTCTGAAGGAACACAATACTAAAATTCATTTCAGGGGCGACTCCTGTGTGATTCAATATGGTTTTCAACCTTGAATCTACCTTAATTGAGAATATATCAGCATTTCCTGATACAGCCATCTGAGGCTGTATTTTCGCCTTCCTGGATCACATATGACACATATGACACCACTGGTATACCAGATGTAATCCTAAAACCTATGCAGTCAGATTTAGTATGTGGCAAGTGATTTTTAGGCCAAATTTCAGACTTATAGACCAATATTTGGTACTGGTTTGGGCTGATTTACATCTATTTTTGGCTATATTTAGAACACTATTTTGGTGAAATATTTTCTGGTTAGACATGTAATGCTCCAAATGTGCCTAAAATATCCTCATTAATTATTAGAATATGCATAAAATTAAATTTGGGCTTCAGATTGGCAATATTAGAATATAATTGACATCTTCCACCTGAGGGGTAACCTGGGGCCCCCCCACACCCCGGAAATTGAAATTTTTAATGTGGCCCTCGAGTATGCCAGCCTAATACAAATTCATTCTCTGATATAAACTGAGTTTCCTGTAAAAATTTCAGCCAGATTGACCAACTTTAAGGGGTGGTTTGGGCTGATCTGGCATTTTACCTATCCCTCGCCAACTACACTCCCTGAACCTGTACTTTGGGCTACATATGTATTTCTGAAGGAACACAATACTAAAATTCATTTCAGGGGCGACTCCTGTGTGATTCAATATGGTTTTCAACCTTGAATCTACCTTAATTGAGAATATATCAGCATTTCCTGATACAGCCATCTGAGGCTGTATTTTCGCCTTCCTGGATCACATATGACACATATGACACCACTGGTATACCAGATGTAATCCTAAAACCTATGCAGTCAGATTTAGTATGTGGCAAGTGATTTTTAGGCCAAATTTCAGACTTATAGACCAATATTTGGTACTGGTTTGGGCTGATTTACATCTATTTTTGGCTATATTTAGAACACTATTTTGGTGAAATATTTTCTGGTTAGACATGTAATGCTCCAAATGTGCCTAAAATATCCTCATTAATTATTAGAATATGCATAAAATTAAATTTGGGCTTCAGATTGGCAATATTAGAATATAATTGACATCTTCCACCTGAGGGGTAACCTGGGGCCCCCCCACACCCCGGAAATTGAAATTTTTAATGTGGCCCTCGAGTATGCCAGCCTAATACAAATTCATTCTCTGATATAAACTGAGTTTCCTGTAAAAATTTCAGCCAGATTGACCAACTTTAAGGGGTGGTTTGGGCTGATCTGGCATTTTACCTATCCCTCGCCAACTACACTCCCTGAACCTGTACTTTGGGCTACATATGTATTTCTGAAGGAACACAATACTAAAATTCATTTCAGGGGCGACTCCTGTGTGATTCAATATGGTTTTCAACCTTGAATCTACCTTAATTGAGAATATATCAGCATTTCCTGATACAGCCATCTGAGGCTGTATTTTCGCCTTCCTGGATCACATATGACACATATGACACCACTGGTATACCAGATGTAATCCTAAAACCTATGCAGTCAGATTTAGTATGTGGCAAGTGATTTTTAGGCCAAATTTCAGACTTATAGACCAATATTTGGTACTGGTTTGGGCTGATTTACATCTATTTTTGGCTATATTTAGAACACTATTTTGGTGAAATATTTTCTGGTTAGACATGTAATGCTCCAAATGTGCCTAAAATATCCTCATTAATTATTAGAATATGCATAAAATTAAATTTGGGCTTCAGATTGGCAATATTAGAATATAATTGACATCTTCCACCTGAGGGGTAACCTGGGGCCCCCCCACACCCCGGAAATTGAAATTTTTAATGTGGCCCTCTAGTATGCCAGCCTAATACAAATTCATTCTCTGATATAAACTGAGTTTCCTGTAAAAATTTCAGCCAGATTGACCAACTTTAAGGGGTGGTTTGGGCTGATCTGGCATTTTACCTATCCCTCGCCAACTACACTCCCTGAACCTGTACTTTGGGCTACATATGTATTTCTGAAGGAACACAATACTAAAATTCATTTCAGGGGCGACTCCTGTGTGATTCAATATGGTTTTCAACCTTGAATCTACCTTAATTGAGAATATATCAGCATTTCCTGATACAGCCATCTGAGGCTGTATTTTCGCCTTCCTGGATCACATATGACACATATGACACCACTGGTATACCAGATGTAATCCTAAAACCTATGCAGTCAGATTTAGTATGTGGCAAGTGATTTTTAGGCCAAATTTCAGACTTATAGACCAATATTTGGTACTGGTTTGGGCTGATTTACATCTATTTTTGGCTATATTTAGAACACTATTTTGGTGAAATATTTTCTGGTTAGACATGTAATGCTCCAAATGTGCCTAAAATATCCTCATTAATTATTAGAATATGCATAAAATTAAATTTGGGCTTCAGATTGGCAATATTAGAATATAATTGACATCTTCCACCTGAGGGGTAACCTGGGGCCCCCCCACACCCCGGAAATTGAAATTTTTAATGTGGCCCTCGAGTATGCCAGCCTAATACAAATTCATTCTCTGATATAAACTGAGTTTCCTGTAAAAATTTCAGCCAGATTGACCAACTTTAAGGGGTGGTTTGGGCTGATCTGGCATTTTACCTATCCCTCGCCAACTACACTCCCTGAACCTGTACTTTGGGCTACATATGTATTTCTGAAGGAACACAATACTAAAATTCATTTCAGGGGCGACTCCTGTGTGATTCAATATGGTTTTCAACCTTGAATCTACCTTAATTGAGAATATATCAGCATTTCCTGATACAGCCATCTGAGGCTGTATTTTCGCCTTCCTGGATCACATATGACACATATGACACCACTGGTATACCAGATGTAATCCTAAAACCTATGCAGTCAGATTTAGTATGTGGCAAGTGATTTTTAGGCCAAATTTCAGACTTATAGACCAATATTTGGTACTGGTTTGGGCTGATTTACATCTATTTTTGGCTATATTTAGAACACTATTTTGGTGAAATATTTTCTGGTTAGACATGTAATGCTCCAAATGTGCCTAAAATATCCTCATTAATTATTAGAATATGCATAAAATTAAATTTGGGCTTCAGATTGGCAATATTAGAATATAATTGACATCTTCCACCTGAGGGGTAACCTGGGGCCCCCCCACACCCCGGAAATTGAAATTTTTAATGTGGCCCTCGAGTATGCCAGCCTAATACAAATTCATTCTCTGATATAAACTGAGTTTCCTGTAAAAATTTCAGCCAGATTGACCAACTTTAAGGGGTGGTTTGGGCTGATCTGGCATTTTACCTATCCCTCGCCAACTACACTCCCTGAACCTGTACTTTGGGCTACATATGTATTTCTGAAGGAACACAATACTAAAATTCATTTCAGGGGCGACTCCTGTGTGATTCAATATGGTTTTCAACCTTGAATCTACCTTAATTGAGAATATATCAGCATTTCCTGATACAGCCATCTGAGGCTGTATTTTCGCCTTCCTGGATCACATATGACACATATGACACCACTGGTATACCAGATGTAATCCTAAAACCTATGCAGTCAGATTTAGTATGTGGCAAGTGATTTTTAGGCCAAATTTCAGACTTATAGACCAATATTTGGTACTGGTTTGGGCTGATTTACATCTATTTTTGGCTATATTTAGAACACTATTTTGGTGAAATATTTTCTGGTTAGACATGTAATGCTCCAAATGTGCCTAAAATATCCTCATTAATTATTAGAATATGCATAAAATTAAATTTGGGCTTCAGATTGGCAATATTAGAATATAATTGACATCTTCCACCTGAGGGGTAACCTGGGGCCCCCCCACACCCCGGAAATTGAAATTTTTAATGTGGCCCTCGAGTATGCCAGCCTAATACAAATTCATTCTCTGATATAAACTGAGTTTCCTGTAAAAATTTCAGCCAGATTGACCAACTTTAAGGGGTGGTTTGGGCTGATCTGGCATTTTACCTATCCCTCGCCAACTACACTCCCTGAACCTGTACTTTGGGCTACATATGTATTTCTGAAGGAACACAATACTAAAATTCATTTCAGGGGCGACTCCTGTGTGATTCAATATGGTTTTCAACCTTGAATCTACCTTAATTGAGAATATATCAGCATTTCCTGATACAGCCATCTGAGGCTGTATTTTCGCCTTCCTGGATCACATATGACACATATGACACCACTGGTATACCAGATGTAATCCTAAAACCTATGCAGTCAGATTTAGTATGTGGCAAGTGATTTTTAGGCCAAATTTCAGACTTATAGACCAATATTTGGTACTGGTTTGGGCTGATTTACATCTATTTTTGGCTATATTTAGAACACTATTTTGGTGAAATATTTTCTGGTTAGACATGTAATGCTCCAAATGTGCCTAAAATATCCTCATTAATTATTAGAATATGCATAAAATTAAATTTGGGCTTCAGATTGGCAATATTAGAATATAATTGACATCTTCCACCTGAGGGGTAACCTGGGGCCCCCCCACACCCCGGAAATTGAAATTTTTAATGTGGCCCTCGAGTATGCCAGCCTAATACAAATTCATTCTCTGATATAAACTGAGTTTCCTGTAAAAATTTCAGCCAGATTGACCAACTTTAAGGGGTGGTTTGGGCTGATCTGGCATTTTACCTATCCCTCGCCAACTACACTCCCTGAACCTGTACTTTGGGCTACATATGTATTTCTGAAGGAACACAATACTAAAATTCATTTCAGGGGCGACTCCTGTGTGATTCAATATGGTTTTCAACCTTGAATCTACCTTAATTGAGAATATATCAGCATTTCCTGATACAGCCATCTGAGGCTGTATTTTCGCCTTCCTGGATCACATATGACACATATGACACCACTGGTATACCAGATGTAATCCTAAAACCTATGCAGTCAGATTTAGTATGTGGCAAGTGATTTTTAGGCCAAATTTCAGACTTATAGACCAATATTTGGTACTGGTTTGGGCTGATTTACATCTATTTTTGGCTATATTTAGAACACTATTTTGGTGAAATATTTTCTGGTTAGACATGTAATGCTCCAAATGTGCCTAAAATATCCTCATTAATTATTAGAATATGCATAAAATTAAATTTGGGCTTCAGATTGGCAATATTAGAATATAATTGACATCTTCCACCTGAGGGGTAACCTGGGGCCCCCCCACACCCCGGAAATTGAAATTTTTAATGTGGCCCTCGAGTATGCCAGCCTAATACAAATTCATTCTCTGATATAAACTGAGTTTCCTGTAAAAATTTCAGCCAGATTGACCAACTTTAAGGGGTGGTTTGGGCTGATCTGGCATTTTACCTATCCCTCGCCAACTACACTCCCTGAACCTGTACTTTGGGCTACATATGTATTTCTGAAGGAACACAATACTAAAATTCATTTCAGGGGCGACTCCTGTGTGATTCAATATGGTTTTCAACCTTGAATCTACCTTAATTGAGAATATATCAGCATTTCCTGATACAGCCATCTGAGGCTGTATTTTCGCCTTCCTGGATCACATATGACACATATGACACCACTGGTATACCAGATGTAATCCTAAAACCTATGCAGTCAGATTTAGTATGTGGCAAGTGATTTTTAGGCCAAATTTCAGACTTATAGACCAATATTTGGTACTGGTTTGGGCTGATTTACATCTATTTTTGGCTATATTTAGAACACTATTTTGGTGAAATATTTTCTGGTTAGACATGTAATGCTCCAAATGTGCCTAAAATATCCTCATTAATTATTAGAATATGCATAAAATTAAATTTGGGCTTCAGATTGGCAATATTAGAATATAATTGACATCTTCCACCTGAGGGGTAACCTGGGGCCCCCCCACACCCCGGAAATTGAAATTTTTAATGTGGCCCTCGAGTATGCCAGCCTAATACAAATTCATTCTCTGATATAAACTGAGTTTCCTGTAAAAATTTCAGCCAGATTGACCAACTTTAAGGGGTGGTTTGGGCTGATCTGGCATTTTACCTATCCCTCGCCAACTACACTCCCTGAACCTGTACTTTGGGCTACATATGTATTTCTGAAGGAACACAATACTAAAATTCATTTCAGGGGCGACTCCTGTGTGATTCAATATGGTTTTCAACCTTGAATCTACCTTAATTGAGAATATATCAGCATTTCCTGATACAGCCATCTGAGGCTGTATTTTCGCCTTCCTGGATCACATATGACACATATGACACCACTGGTATACCAGATGTAATCCTAAAACCTATGCAGTCAGATTTAGTATGTGGCAAGTGATTTTTAGGCCAAATTTCAGACTTATAGACCAATATTTGGTACTGGTTTGGGCTGATTTACATCTATTTTTGGCTATATTTAGAACACTATTTTGGTGAAATATTTTCTGGTTAGACATGTAATGCTCCAAATGTGCCTAAAATATCCTCATTAATTATTAGAATATGCATAAAATTAAATTTGGGCTTCAGATTGGCAATATTAGAATATAATTGACATCTTCCACCTGAGGGGTAACCTGGGGCCCCCCCACACCCCGGAAATTGAAATTTTTAATGTGGCCCTCGAGTATGCCAGCCTAATACAAATTCATTCTCTGATATAAACTGAGTTTCCTGTAAAAATTTCAGCCAGATTGACCAACTTTAAGGGGTGGTTTGGGCTGATCTGGCATTTTACCTATCCCTCGCCAACTACACTCCCTGAACCTGTACTTTGGGCTACATATGTATTTCTGAAGGAACACAATACTAAAATTCATTTCAGGGGCGACTCCTGTGTGATTCAATATGGTTTTCAACCTTGAATCTACCTTAATTGAGAATATATCAGCATTTCCTGATACAGCCATCTGAGGCTGTATTTTCGCCTTCCTGGATCACATATGACACATATGACACCACTGGTATACCAGATGTAATCCTAAAACCTATGCAGTCAGATTTAGTATGTGGCAAGTGATTTTTAGGCCAAATTTCAGACTTATAGACCAATATTTGGTACTGGTTTGGGCTGATTTACATCTATTTTTGGCTATATTTAGAACACTATTTTGGTGAAATATTTTCTGGTTAGACATGTAATGCTCCAAATGTGCCTAAAATATCCTCATTAATTATTAGAATATGCATAAAATTAAATTTGGGCTTGAGATTGGCAATATTAGAATATAATTGACATCTTCCACCTGAGGGGTAACCTGGGGCCCCCCCCACACCCCGGAAATTGAAATTTTTAATGTGGCCCTCGAGTATGCCAGCCTAATACAAATTCATTCTCTGATATAAACTGAGTTTCCTGTAAAAATTTCAGCCAGATTGACCAACTTTAAGGGGTGGTTTGGGCTGATCTGGCATTTTACCTATCCCTCGCCAACTACACTCCCTGAACCTGTACTTTGGGCTACATATGTATTTCTGAAGGAACACAATACTAAAATTCATTTCAGGGGCGACTCCTGTGTGATTCAATATGGTTTTCAACCTTGAATCTACCTTAATTGAGAATATATCAGCATTTCCTGATACAGCCATCTGAGGCTGTATTTTCGCCTTCCTGGATCACATATGACACATATGACACCACTGGTATACCAGATGTAATCCTAAAACCTATGCAGTCAGATTTAGTATGTGGCAAGTGATTTTTAGGCCAAATTTCAGACTTATAGACCAATATTTGGTACTGGTTTGGGCTGATTTACATCTATTTTTGGCTATATTTAGAACACTATTTTGGTGAAATATTTTCTGGTTAGACATGTAATGCTCCAAATGTGCCTAAAATATCCTCATTAATTATTAGAATATGCATAAAATTAAATTTGGGCTTCAGATTGGCAATATTAGAATATAATTGACATCTTCCACCTGAGGGGTAACCTGGGGCCCCCCCACACCCCGGAAATTGAAATTTTTAATGTGGCCCTCGAGTATGCCAGCCTAATACAAATTCATTCTCTGATATAAACTGAGTTTCCTGTAAAAATTTCAGCCAGATTGACCAACTTTAAGGGGTGGTTTGGGCTGATCTGGCATTTTACCTATCCCTCGCCAACTACACTCCCTGAACCTGTACTTTGGGCTACATATGTATTTCTGAAGGAACACAATACTAAAATTCATTTCAGGGGCGACTCCTGTGTGATTCAATATGGTTTTCAACCTTGAATCTACCTTAATTGAGAATATATCAGCATTTCCTGATACAGCCATCTGAGGCTGTATTTTCGCCTTCCTGGATCACATATGACACATATGACACCACTGGTATACCAGATGTAATCCTAAAACCTATGCAGTCAGATTTAGTATGTGGCAAGTGATTTTTAGGCCAAATTTCAGACTTATAGACCAATATTTGGTACTGGTTTGGGCTGATTTACATCTATTTTTGGCTATATTTAGAACACTATTTTGGTGAAATATTTTCTGGTTAGACATGTAATGCTCCAAATGTGCCTAAAATATCCTCATTAATTATTAGAATATGCATAAAATTAAATTTGGGCTTGAGATTGGCAATATTAGAATATAATTGACATCTTCCACCTGAGGGGTAACCTGGGGCCCCCCCACACCCCGGAAATTGAAATTTTTAATGTGGCCCTCGAGTATGCCAGCCTAATACAAATTCATTCTCTGATATAAACTGAGTTTCCTGTAAAAATTTCAGCCAGATTGACCAACTTTAAGGGGTGGTTTGGGCTGATCTGGCATTTTACCTATCCCTCGCCAACTACACTCCCTGAACCTGTACTTTGGGCTACATATGTATTTCTGAAGGAACACAATACTAAAATTCATTTCAGGGGTGACTCCTGTGTGATTCAATATGGTTTTCAACCTTGAATCTACCTTAATTGAGAATATATCAGCATTTCCTGATACAGCCATCTGAGGCTGTATTTTCGCCTTCCTGGATCACATATGACACATATGACACCACTGGTATACCAGATGTAATCCTAAAACCTATGCAGTCAGATTTAGTATGTGGCAAGTGATTTTTAGGCCAAATTTCAGACTTATAGACCAATATTTGGTACTGGTTTGGGCTGATTTACATCTATTTTTGGCTATATTTAGAACACTATTTTGGTGAAATATTTTCTGGTTAGACATGTAATGCTCCAAATGTGCCTAAAATATCCTCATTAATTATTAGAATATGCATAAAATTAAATTTGGGCTTCAGATTGGCAATATTAGAATATAATTGACATCTTCCACCTGAGGGGTAACCTGGGGCCCCCCCACACCCCGGAAATTGAAATTTTTAATGTGGCCCTCGAGTATGCCAGCCTAATACAAATTCATTCTCTGATATAAACTGAGTTTCCTGTAAAAATTTCAGCCAGATTGACCAACTTTAAGGGGTGGTTTGGGCTGATCTGGCATTTTACCTATCCCTCGCCAACTACACTCCCTGAACCTGTACTTTGGGCTACATATGTATTTCTGAAGGAACACAATACTAAAATTCATTTCAGGGGCGACTCCTGTGTGATTCAATATGGTTTTCAACCTTGAATCTACCTTAATTGAGAATATATCAGCATTTCCTGATACAGCCATCTGAGGCTGTATTTTCGCCTTCCTGGATCACATATGACACATATGACACCACTGGTATACCAGATGTAATCCTAAAACCTATGCAGTCAGATTTAGTATGTGGCAAGTGATTTTTAGGCCAAATTTCAGACTTATAGACCAATATTTGGTACTGGTTTGGGCTGATTTACATCTATTTTTGGCTATATTTAGAACACTATTTTGGTGAAATATTTTCTGGTTAGACATGTAATGCTCCAAATGTGCCTAAAATATCCTCATTAATTATTAGAATATGCATAAAATTAAATTTGGGCTTCAGATTGGCAATATTAGAATATAATTGACATCTTCCACCTGAGGGGTAACCTGGGGCCCCCCCACACCCCGGAAATTGAAATTTTTAATGTGGCCCTCGAGTATGCCAGCCTAATACAAATTCATTCTCTGATATAAACTGAGTTTCCTGTAAAAATTTCAGCCAGATTGACCAACTTTAAGGGGTGGTTTGGGCTGATCTGGCATTTTAACTATCCCTCGCCAACTACACTCCCTGAACCTGTACTTTGGGCTACATATGTATTTCTGAAGGAACACAATACTAAAATTCATTTCAGGGGCGACTCCTGTGTGATTCAATATGGTTTTCAACCTTGAATCTACCTTAATTGAGAATATATCAGCATTTCCTGATACAGCCATCTGAGGCTGTATTTTCGCCTTCCTGGATCACATATGACACATATGACACCACTGGTATACCAGATGTAATCCTAAAACCTATGCAGTCAGATTTAGTATGTGGCAAGTGATTTTTAGGCCAAATTTCAGACTTATAGACCAATATTTGGTACTGGTTTGGGCTGATTTACATCTATTTTTGGCTATATTTAGAACACTATTTTGGTGAAATATTTTCTGGTTAGACATGTAATGCTCCAAATGTGCCTAAAATATCCTCATTAATTATTAGAATATGCATAAAATTAAATTTGGGCTTCAGATTGGCAATATTAGAATATAATTGACATCTTCCACCTGAGGGGTAACCTGGGGCCCCCCCACACCCCGGAAATTGAAATTTTTAATGTGGCCCTCGAGTATGCCAGCCTAATACAAATTCATTCTCTGATATAAACTGAGTTTCCTGTAAAAATTTCAGCCAGATTGACCAACTTTAAGGGGTGGTTTGGGCTGATCTGGCATTTTACCTATCCCTCGCCAACTACACTCCCTGAACCTGTACTTTGGGCTACATATGTATTTCTGAAGGAACACAATACTAAAATTCATTTCAGGGGCGACTCCTGTGTGATTCAATATGGTTTTCAACCTTGAATCTACCTTAATTGAGAATATATCAGCATTTCCTGATACAGCCATCTGAGGCTGTATTTTCGCCTTCCTGGATCACATATGACACATATGACACCACTGGTATACCAGATGTAATCCTAAAACCTATGCAGTCAGATTTAGTATGTGGCAAGTGATTTTTAGGCCAAATTTCAGACTTATAGACCAATATTTGGTACTGGTTTGGGCTGATTTACATCTATTTTTGGCTATATTTAGAACACTATTTTGGTGAAATATTTTCTGGTTAGACATGTAATGCTCCAAATGTGCCTAAAATATCCTCATTAATTATTAGAATATGCATAAAATTAAATTTGGGCTTCAGATTGGCAATATTAGAATATAATTGACATCTTCCACCTGAGGGGTAACCTGGGGCCCCCCCACACCCCGGAAATTGAAATTTTTAATGTGGCCCTCGAGTATGCCAGCCTAATACAAATTCATTCTCTGATATAAACTGAGTTTCCTGTAAAAATTTCAGCCAGATTGACCAACTTTAAGGGGTGGTTTGGGCTGATCTGGCATTTTACCTATCCCTCGCCAACTACACTCCCTGAACCTGTACTTTGGGCTACATATGTATTTCTGAAGGAACACAATACTAAAATTCATTTCAGGGGCGACTCCTGTGTGATTCAATATGGTTTTCAACCTTGAATCTACCTTAATTGAGAATATATCAGCATTTCCTGATACAGCCATCTGAGGCTGTATTTTCGCCTTCCTGGATCACATATGACACATATGACACCACTGGTATACCAGATGTAATCCTAAAACCTATGCAGTCAGATTTAGTATGTGGCAAGTGATTTTTAGGCCAAATTTCAGACTTATAGACCAATATTTGGTACTGGTTTGGGCTGATTTACATCTATTTTTGGCTATATTTAGAACACTATTTTGGTGAAATATTTTCTGGTTAGACATGTAATGCTCCAAATGTGCCTAAAATATCCTCATTAATTATTAGAATATGCATAAAATTAAATTTGGGCTTCAGATTGGCAATATTAGAATATAATTGACATCTTCCACCTGAGGGGTAACCTGGGGCCCCCCCACACCCCGGAAATTGAAATTTTTAATGTGGCCCTCGAGTATGCCAGCCTAATACAAATTCATTCTCTGATATAAACTGAGTTTCCTGTAAAAATTTCAGCCAGATTGACCAACTTTAAGGGGTGGTTTGGGCTGATCTGGCATTTTACCTATCCCTCGCCAACTACACTCCCTGAACCTGTACTTTGGGCTACATATGTATTTCTGAAGGAACACAATACTAAAATTCATTTCAGGGGCGACTCCTGTGTGATTCAATATGGTTTTCAACCTTGAATCTACCTTAATTGAGAATATATCAGCATTTCCTGATACAGCCATCTGAGGCTGTATTTTCGCCTTCCTGGATCACATATGACACATATGACACCACTGGTATACCAGATGTAATCCTAAAACCTATGCAGTCAGATTTAGTATGTGGCAAGTGATTTTTAGGCCAAATTTCAGACTTATAGACCAATATTTGGTACTGGTTTGGGCTGATTTACATCTATTTTTGGCTATATTTAGAACACTATTTTGGTGAAATATTTTCTGGTTAGACATGTAATGCTCCAAATGTGCCTAAAATATCCTCATTAATTATTAGAATATGCATAAAATTAAATTTGGGCTTCAGATTGGCAATATTAGAATATAATTGACATCTTCCACCTGAGGGGTAACCTGGGGCCCCCCCACACCCCGGAAATTGAAATTTTTAATGTGGCCCTCGAGTATGCCAGCCTAATACAAATTCATTCTCTGATATAAACTGAGTTTCCTGTAAAAATTTCAGCCAGATTGACCAACTTTAAGGGGTGGTTTGGGCTGATCTGGCATTTTACCTATCCCTCGCCAACTACACTCCCTGAACCTGTACTTTGGGCTACATATGTATTTCTGAAGGAACACAATACTAAAATTCATTTCAGGGGCGACTCCTGTGTGATTCAATATGGTTTTCAACCTTGAATCTACCTTAATTGAGAATATATCAGCATTTCCTGATACAGCCATCTGAGGCTGTATTTTCGCCTTCCTGGATCACATATGACACATATGACACCACTGGTATACCAGATGTAATCCTAAAACCTATGCAGTCAGATTTAGTATGTGGCAAGTGATTTTTAGGCCAAATTTCAGACTTATAGACCAATATTTGGTACTGGTTTGGGCTGATTTACATCTATTTTTGGCTATATTTAGAACACTATTTTGGTGAAATATTTTCTGGTTAGACATGTAATGCTCCAAATGTGCCTAAAATATCCTCATTAATTATTAGAATATGCATAAAATTAAATTTGGGCTTCAGATTGGCAATATTAGAATATAATTGACATCTTCCACCTGAGGGGTAACCTGGGGCCCCCCCACACCCCGGAAATTGAAATTTTTAATGTGGCCCTCGAGTATGCCAGCCTAATACAAATTCATTCTCTGATATAAACTGAGTTTCCTGTAAAAATTTCAGCCAGATTGACCAACTTTAAGGGGTGGTTTGGGCTGATCTGGCATTTTACCTATCCCTCGCCAACTACACTCCCTGAACCTGTACTTTGGGCTACATATGTATTTCTGAAGGAACACAATACTAAAATTCATTTCAGGGGCGACTCCTGTGTGATTCAATATGGTTTTCAACCTTGAATCTACCTTAATTGAGAATATATCAGCATTTCCTGATACAGCCATCTGAGGCTGTATTTTCGCCTTCCTGGATCACATATGACACATATGACACCACTGGTATACCAGATGTAATCCTAAAACCTATGCAGTCAGATTTAGTATGTGGCAAGTGATTTTTAGGCCAAATTTCAGACTTATAGACCAATATTTGGTACTGGTTTGGGCTGATTTACATCTATTTTTGGCTATATTTAGAACACTATTTTGGTGAAATATTTTCTGGTTAGACATGTAATGCTCCAAATGTGCCTAAAATATCCTCATTAATTATTAGAATATGCATAAAATTAAATTTGGGCTTCAGATTGGCAATATTAGAATATAATTGACATCTTCCACCTGAGGGGTAACCTGGGCCCCCCCACACCCCGGAAATTGAAATTTTTAATGTGGCCCTCGAGTATGCCAGCCTAATACAAATTCATTCTCTGATATAAACTGAGTTTCCTGTAAAAATTTCAGCCAGATTGACCAACTTTAAGGGGTGGTTTGGGCTGATCTGGCATTTTACCTATCCCTCGCCAACTACACTCCCTGAACCTGTACTTTGGGCTACATATGTATTTCTGAAGGAACACAATACTAAAATTCATTTCAGGGGCGACTCCTGTGTGATTCAATATGGTTTTCAACCTTGAATCTACCTTAATTGAGAATATATCAGCATTTCCTGATACAGCCATCTGAGGCTGTATTTTCGCCTTCCTGGATCACATATGACACATATGACACCACTGGTATACCAGATGTAATCCTAAAACCTATGCAGTCAGATTTAGTATGTGGCAAGTGATTTTTAGGCCAAATTTCAGACTTATAGACCAATATTTGGTACTGGTTTGGGCTGATTTACATCTATTTTTGGCTATATTTAGAACACTATTTTGGTGAAATATTTTCTGGTTAGACATGTAATGCTCCAAATGTGCCTAAAATATCCTCATTAATTATTAGAATATGCATAAAATTAAATTTGGGCTTCAGATTGGCAATATTAGAATATAATTGACATCTTCCACCTGAGGGGTAACCTGGGGCCCCCCCACACCCCGGAAATTGAAATTTTTAATGTGGCCCTCGAGTATGCCAGCCTAATACAAATTCATTCTCTGATATAAACTGAGTTTCCTGTAAAAATTTCAGCCAGATTGACCAACTTTAAGGGGTGGTTTGGGCTGATCTGGCATTTTACCTATCCCTCGCCAACTACACTCCCTGAACCTGTACTTTGGGCTACATATGTATTTCTGAAGGAACACAATACTAAAATTCATTTCAGGGGCGACTCCTGTGTGATTCAATATGGTTTTCAACCTTGAATCTACCTTAATTGAGAATATATCAGCATTTCCTGATACAGCCATCTGAGGCTGTATTTTCGCCTTCCTGGATCACATATGACACATATGACACCACTGGTATACCAGATGTAATCCTAAAACCTATGCAGTCAGATTTAGTATGTGGCAAGTGATTTTTAGGCCAAATTTCAGACTTATAGACCAATATTTGGTACTGGTTTGGGCTGATTTACATCTATTTTTGGCTATATTTAGAACACTATTTTGGTGAAATATTTTCTGGTTAGACATGTAATGCTCCAAATGTGCCTAAAATATCCTCATTAATTATTAGAATATGCATAAAATTAAATTTGGGCTTCAGATTGGCAATATTAGAATATAATTGACATCTTCCACCTGAGGGGTAACCTGGGGCCCCCCCACACCCCGGAAATTGAAATTTTTAATGTGGCCCTCGAGTATGCCAGCCTAATACAAATTCATTCTCTGATATAAACTGAGTTTCCTGTAAAAATTTCAGCCAGATTGACCAACTTTAAGGGGTGGTTTGGGCTGATCTGGCATTTTACCTATCCCTCGCCAACTACACTCCCTGAACCTGTACTTTGGGCTACATATGTATTTCTGAAGGAACACAATACTAAAATTCATTTCAGGGGCGACTCCTGTGTGATTCAATATGGTTTTCAACCTTGAATCTACCTTAATTGAGAATATATCAGCATTTCCTGATACAGCCATCTGAGGCTGTATTTTCGCCTTCCTGGATCACATATGACACATATGACACCACTGGTATACCAGATGTAATCCTAAAACCTATGCAGTCAGATTTAGTATGTGGCAAGTGATTTTTAGGCCAAATTTCAGACTTATAGACCAATATTTGGTACTGGTTTGGGCTGATTTACATCTATTTTTGGCTATATTTAGAACACTATTTTGGTGAAATATTTTCTGGTTAGACATGTAATGCTCCAAATGTGCCTAAAATATCCTCATTAATTATTAGAATATGCATAAAATTAAATTTGGGCTTCAGATTGGCAATATTAGAATATAATTGACATCTTCCACCTGAGGGGTAACCTGGGGCCCCCCCACACCCCGGAAATTGAAATTTTTAATGTGGCCCTCGAGTATGCCAGCCTAATACAAATTCATTCTCTGATATAAACTGAGTTTCCTGTAAAAATTTCAGCCAGATTGACCAACTTTAAGGGGTGGTTTGGGCTGATCTGGCATTTTACCTATCCCTCGCCAACTACACTCCCTGAACCTGTACTTTGGGCTACATATGTATTTCTGAAGGAACACAATACTAAAATTCATTTCAGGGGCGACTCCTGTGTGATTCAATATGGTTTTCAACCTTGAATCTACCTTAATTGAGAATATATCAGCATTTCCTGATACAGCCATCTGAGGCTGTATTTTCGCCTTCCTGGATCACATATGACACATATGACACCACTGGTATACCAGATGTAATCCTAAAACCTATGCAGTCAGATTTAGTATGTGGCAAGTGATTTTTAGGCCAAATTTCAGACTTATAGACCAATATTTGGTACTGGTTTGGGCTGATTTACATCTATTTTTGGCTATATTTAGAACACTATTTTGGTGAAATATTTTCTGGTTAGACATGTAATGCTCCAAATGTGCCTAAAATATCCTCATTAATTATTAGAATATGCATAAAATTAAATTTGGGCTTCAGATTGGCAATATTAGAATATAATTGACATCTTCCACCTGAGGGGTAACCTGGGCCCCCCCACACCCCGGAAATTGAAATTTTTAATGTGGCCCTCGAGTATGCCAGCCTAATACAAATTCATTCTCTGATATAAACTGAGTTTCCTGTAAAAATTTCAGCCAGATTGACCAACTTTAAGGGGTGGTTTGGGCTGATCTGGCATTTTACCTATCCCTCGCCAACTACACTCCCTGAACCTGTACTTTGGGCTACATATGTATTTCTGAAGGAACACAATACTAAAATTCATTTCAGGGGCGACTCCTGTGTGATTCAATATGGTTTTCAACCTTGAATCTACCTTAATTGAGAATATATCAGCATTTCCTGATACAGCCATCTGAGGCTGTATTTTCGCCTTCCTGGATCACATATGACACATATGACACCACTGGTATACCAGATGTAATCCTAAAACCTATGCAGTCAGATTTAGTATGTGGCAAGTGATTTTTAGGCCAAATTTCAGACTTATAGACCAATATTTGGTACTGGTTTGGGCTGATTTACATCTATTTTTGGCTATATTTAGAACACTATTTTGGTGAAATATTTTCTGGTTAGACATGTAATGCTCCAAATGTGCCTAAAATATCCTCATTAATTATTAGAATATGCATAAAATTAAATTTGGGCTTCAGATTGGCAATATTAGAATATAATTGACATCTTCCACCTGAGGGGTAACCTGGGGCCCCCCCACACCCCGGAAATTGAAATTTTTAATGTGGCCCTCGAGTATGCCAGCCTAATACAAATTCATTCTCTGATATAAACTGAGTTTCCTGTAAAAATTTCAGCCAGATTGACCAACTTTAAGGGGTGGTTTGGGCTGATCTGGCATTTTACCTATCCCTCGCCAACTACACTCCCTGAACCTGTACTTTGGGCTACATATGTATTTCTGAAGGAACACAATACTACAATTCATTTCAGGGGCGACTCCTGTGTGATTCAATATGGTTTTCAACCTTGAATCTACCTTAATTGAGAATATATCAGCATTTCCTGATACAGCCATCTGAGGCTGTATTTTCGCCTTCCTGGATCACATATGACACATATGACACCACTGGTATACCAGATGTAATCCTAAAACCTATGCAGTCAGATTTAGTATGTGGCAAGTGATTTTTAGGCCAAATTTCAGACTTATAGACCAATATTTGGTACTGGTTTGGGCTGATTTACATCTATTTTTGGCTATATTTAGAACACTATTTTGGTGAAATATTTTCTGGTTAGACATGTAATGCTCCAAATGTGCCTAAAATATCCTCATTAATTATTAGAATATGCATAAAATTAAATTTGGGCTTCAGATTGGCAATATTAGAATATAATTGACATCTTCCACCTGAGGGGTAACCTGGGGCCCCCCCACACCCCGGAAATTGAAATTTTTAATGTGGCCCTCGAGTATGCCAGCCTAATACAAATTCATTCTCTGATATAAACTGAGTTTCCTGTAAAAATTTCAGCCAGATTGACCAACTTTAAGGGGTGGTTTGGGCTGATCTGGCATTTTACCTATCCCTCGCCAACTACACTCCCTGAACCTGTACTTTGGGCTACATATGTATTTCTGAAGGAACACAATACTAAAATTCATTTCAGGGGCGACTCCTGTGTGATTCAATATGGTTTTCAACCTTGAATCTACCTTAATTGAGAATATATCAGCATTTCCTGATACAGCCATCTGAGGCTGTATTTTCGCCTTCCTGGATCACATATGACACATATGACACCACTGGTATACCAGATGTAATCCTAAAACCTATGCAGTCAGATTTAGTATGTGGCAAGTGATTTTTAGGCCAAATTTCAGACTTATAGACCAATATTTGGTACTGGTTTGGGCTGATTTACATCTATTTTTGGCTATATTTAGAACACTATTTTGGTGAAATATTTTCTGGTTAGACATGTAATGCTCCAAATGTGCCTAAAATATCCTCATTAATTATTAGAATATGCATAAAATTAAATTTGGGCTTCAGATTGGCAATATTAGAATATAATTGACATCTTCCACCTGAGGGGTAACCTGGGCCCCCCCACACCCCGGAAATTGAAATTTTTAATGTGGCCCTCGAGTGTGCCAGCCTAATACAAATTCATTCTCTGATATAAACTGAGTTTCCTGTAAAAATTTCAGCCAGATTGACCAACTTTAAGGGGTGGTTTGGGCTGATCTGGCATTTTACCTATCCCTCGCCAACTACACTCCCTGAACCTGTACTTTGGGCTACATATGTATTTCTGAAGGAACACAATACTAAAATTCATTTCAGGGGCGACTCCTGTGTGATTCAATATGGTTTTCAACCTTGAATCTACCTTAATTGAGAATATATCAGCATTTCCTGATACAGCCATCTGAGGCTGTATTTTCGCCTTCCTGGATCACATATGACACATATGACACCACTGGTATACCAGATGTAATCCTAAAACCTATGCAGTCAGATTTAGTATGTGGCAAGTGATTTTTAGGCCAAATTTCAGACTTATAGACCAATATTTGGTACTGGTTTGGGCTGATTTACATCTATTTTTGGCTATATTTAGAACACTATTTTGGTGAAATATTTTCTGGTTAGACATGTAATGCTCCAAATGTGCCTAAAATATCCTCATTAATTATTAGAATATGCATAAAATTAAATTTGGGCTTCAGATTGGCAATATTAGAATATAATTGACATCTTCCACCTGAGGGGTAACCTGGGGCCCCCCCACACCCCGGAAATTGAAATTTTTAATGTGGCCCTCGAGTATGCCAGCCTAATACAAATTCATTCTCTGATATAAACTGAGTTTCCTGTAAAAATTTCAGCCAGATTGACCAACTTTAAGGGGTGGTTTGGGCTGATCTGGCATTTTACCTATCCCTCGCCAACTACACTCCCTGAACCTGTACTTTGGGCTACATATGTATTTCTGAAGGAACACAATACTACAATTCATTTCAGGGGCGACTCCTGTGTGATTCAATATGGTTTTCAACCTTGAATCTACCTTAATTGAGAATATATCAGCATTTCCTGATACAGCCATCTGAGGCTGTATTTTCGCCTTCCTGGATCACATATGACACATATGACACCACTGGTATACCAGATGTAATCCTAAAACCTATGCAGTCAGATTTAGTATGTGGCAAGTGATTTTTAGGCCAAATTTCAGACTTATAGACCAATATTTGGTACTGGTTTGGGCTGATTTACATCTATTTTTGGCTATATTTAGAACACTATTTTGGTGAAATATTTTCTGGTTAGACATGTAATGCTCCAAATGTGCCTAAAATATCCTCATTAATTATTAGAATATGCATAAAATTAAATTTGGGCTTCAGATTGGCAATATTAGAATATAATTGACATCTTCCACCTGAGGGGTAACCTGGGGCCCCCCCACACCCCGGAAATTGAAATTTTTAATGTGGCCCTCGAGTATGCCAGCCTAATACAAATTCATTCTCTGATATAAACTGAGTTTCCTGTAAAAATTTCAGCCAGATTGACCAACTTTAAGGGGTGGTTTGGGCTGATCTGGCATTTTACCTATCCCTCGCCAACTACACTCCCTGAACCTGTACTTTGGGCTACATATGTATTTCTGAAGGAACACAATACTAAAATTCATTTCAGGGGCGACTCCTGTGTGATTCAATATGGTTTTCAACCTTGAATCTACCTTAATTGAGAATATATCAGCATTTCCTGATACAGCCATCTGAGGCTGTATTTTCGCCTTCCTGGATCACATATGACACATATGACACCACTGGTATACCAGATGTAATCCTAAAACCTATGCAGTCAGATTTAGTATGTGGCAAGTGATTTTTAGGCCAAATTTCAGACTTATAGACCAATATTTGGTACTGGGTTGGGCTGATTTACATCTATTTTTGGCTATATTTAGAACACTATTTTGGTGAAATATTTTCTGGTTAGACATGTAATGCTCCAAATGTGCCTAAAATATCCTCATTAATTATTAGAATATGCATAAAATTAAATTTGGGCTTCAGATTGGCAATATTAGAATATAATTGACATCTTCCACCTGAGGGGTAACCTGGGGCCCCCCCACACCCCGGAAATTGAAATTTTTAATGTGGCCCTCGAGTATGCCAGCCTAATACAAATTCATTCTCTGATATAAACTGAGTTTCCTGTAAAAATTTCAGCCAGATTGACCAACTTTAAGGGGTGGTTTGGGCTGATCTGGCATTTTACCTATCCCTCGCCAACTACACTCCCTGAACCTGTACTTTGGGCTACATATGTATTTCTGAAGGAACACAATACTAAAATTCATTTCAGGGGCGACTCCTGTGTGATTCAATATGGTTTTCAACCTTGAATCTACCTTAATTGAGAATATATCAGCATTTCCTGATACAGCCATCTGAGGCTGTATTTTCGCCTTCCTGGATCACATATGACACATATGACACCACTGGTATACCAGATGTAATCCTAAAACCTATGCAGTCAGATTTAGTATGTGGCAAGTGATTTTTAGGCCAAATTTCAGACTTATAGACCAATATTTGGTACTGGTTTGGGCTGATTTACATCTATTTTTGGCTATATTTAGAACACTATTTTGGTGAAATATTTTCTGGTTAGACATGTAATGCTCCAAATGTGCCTAAAATATCCTCATTAATTATTAGAATATGCATAAAATTAAATTTGGGCTTCAGATTGGCAATATTAGAATATAATTGACATCTTCCACCTGAGGGGTAACCTGGGGCCCCCCCACACCCCGGAAATTGAAATTTTTAATGTGGCCCTCGAGTATGCCAGCCTAATACAAATTCATTCTCTGATATAAACTGAGTTTCCTGTAAAAATTTCAGCCAGATTGACCAACTTTAAGGGGTGGTTTGGGCTGATCTGGCATTTTACCTATCCCTCGCCAACTACACTCCCTGAACCTGTACTTTGGGCTACATATGTATTTCTGAAGGAACACAATACTAAAATTCATTTCAGGGGCGACTCCTGTGTGATTCAATATGGTTTTCAACCTTGAATCTACCTTAATTGAGAATATATCAGCATTTCCTGATACAGCCATCTGAGGCTGTATTTTCGCCTTCCTGGATCACATATGACACATATGACACCACTGGTATACCAGATGTAATCCTAAAACCTATGCAGTCAGATTTAGTATGTGGCAAGTGATTTTTAGGCCAAATTTCAGACTTATAGACCAATATTTGGTACTGGTTTGGGCTGATTTACATCTATTTTTGGCTATATTTAGAACACTATTTTGGTGAAATATTTTCTGGTTAGACATGTAATGCTCCAAATGTGCCTAAAATATCCTCATTAATTATTAGAATATGCATAAAATTAAATTTGGGCTTCAGATTGGCAATATTAGAATATAATTGACATCTTCCACCTGAGGGGTAACCTGGGGCCCCCCCACACCCCGGAAATTGAAATTTTTAATGTGGCCCTCGAGTATGCCAGCCTAATACAAATTCATTCTCTGATATAAACTGAGTTTCCTGTAAAAATTTCAGCCAGATTGACCAACTTTAAGGGGTGGTTTGGGCTGATCTGGCATTTTACCTATCCCTCGCCAACTACACTCCCTGAACCTGTACTTTGGGCTACATATGTATTTCTGAAGGAACACAATACTAAAATTCATTTCAGGGGCGACTCCTGTGTGATTCAATATG